>JAGSMP010002750.1:0-19072 GCA_029286625.1 Parnassius orleans
GATATGGCGTTATATTTTGGGGCAATGCACCCAACATTCGCGATGTGTTCATTGCGCAAAAAAAATGTCTACGTGCAATCTGTAATTTAAAAAGCACCAACACGTGTAAGCCACATTTTCAAAAATTAAAAATTCTAACATTTCCCTCATTATATATTTATGAAACAAGCATTTTGTAAAACGTAATGTTAACTTGTATAAATTTGTGGAAAGTCAACGTCGCTCAGATAAGCTTCATTTAGTACCAAGTAGAACTGTTTTTTTACAGAAGAGTATATACGCAATGGCACCAAAAGTATATAACAAAATACCTAAGTACATTAAGATTGTGACAACATTAATATTTATAAACGTAAACTTTTGATCTACTAAATGATAAAGCATATTGTTCCATAGATGATTTCCTTAATGACACATTTTGACATTAAAATATTATATTATTAAACTGCATTGACTACATAACTATCATGACATGTGCCAATTAATACTAGATGACAATTAGATAAAATGACAACAATTATTGTATGATATAATATATTACCTTTATTATCTTTAAATTTTTCATAATTATTAATATATTATATAATGATTTTAATTAGAACCATCAGAAGAAGAAAAATTTAATGAATGTTGCACTTGTTAATTTTATATTTTGTATGCCTACTGGCGGGACATAGAGAACCTACTTTGTATTTTATTATGTACATATCGAGATCTGTAAATTAACCTATGTTCACAAAATAAACAGATTTGATTTGATTTGATTTGTTTATTAGCATTACTAGTATTTAAAAAAAAAATACTTTATAGTTAATATAGGTCACCTATACTTGTCTTAGTTATCCAAAATTATTACATTGTAGTTTTGAGATGTGTTTTTTGAAATTATTTATCAGTATCAGCAAAAACCTTAATTTATAAATTAAGATTTTTATGTGGTAGAGCCACACTGCAGCTATTTTATGGTTGTAGCACGAATGGGTCGACTTGACCAGGGAACGACCACGCTTTTACAGAATACCAGTGCAAAACAGCAGCTTAATGCTCCTGTAATTCTTATAGTTAGAGTACAGAACCGAAGACCCTTTTTACTGGAAACGAGGTATTCGATTTTGATCCTCAGGGGTGACAACGCATCTGCATTTTGATTCTTAATTGAGGACAGATGTAGATGTCTATGGGTCATAGCATCCACTTACCATCAGGTGCATTGTGTGCTCGTTTGTTACCCATATTCAATAAAAATAGGTTTTTATTTCAATCCTACCTACAAGTTTAGTAATGATAATTGTCCCAAGTCCCAACATATCTGTGCTCAACACAGAGTTGAATCGAAGAACAAATATTTATATCATTTGTAACAAATTGACTCAATGCCTGCTAATTTTAATTTTAAATAAGCCGATGCGTTGTAACACCTGAGGTCTAAGATGAAATGTTAAAAGGATCTCCACTTCTTGTCAGTCACCACGAAACACAACAGCATTATACTGCTATTTTTCTTTGGTTTTCTGTGAGCGTGTTTTTTCAGCGCAAAAGAGGTGTTATAAGTTTGACCGCAATGTGTATGTCTGTCTGTGGCGTAGCTCTTCAGTGAACCGATTTGGGTGCAGTTTTTTAATTTAAAAGTAGGTTTTCTAGCGGTGGCTAAAATCGGTTTAGCCGTTTCAAGATCATCTGCTATAATAATAAATATAATAATTATAATAATAAATTTAATTGTATAACTCAATTTGATTTGAGATTTCTATTTGAGTTATGAATTTCAACTCAAGTCTAGTTCCTTCTGAATTGGCAGATCTCTAGTTTTGCCATAGTTGCCATGCTTGGTAGGCAGGCTGGCAACTGGAGTAGGTCAATGTCCACTCTTATAAATTAATTGCACTATGCCTATAAACTTCGCTAAATCACGAGCAATAATTTGGCTTAGTTTACCAATATAAAACAATACTACACTCAAAACTTTTACTTAGTTATTTTGAAAGAAAGAATGAAATGATGTAATAATATATAATGTACAAGGGAGGTCAAAAAGTTCACGGAATGACAGGAAAGGATAATAAAATAAAACTATTTTTCCTTTTCAATGTATTCTCCTTAACCCTAACACATTTATTAGATCTGTCAAATAACTATAATACTGTCTAAAAAGATTTCCTTAAATCCAAAATAGGCCGAAATTGCCAACTTCACTTCATCATCGTCAGCCTTTTTTTTCCCATGATTCTTTCTTCATTTTGGAAACAAATAATAGTCGCTTGGGGCCAGGTCTGGGGTGTGGGTTGGTTGCGCAGTTGTTTAAACCCGCACCCGTGAATGGCATCGTCATAACATGGCTTGTGTGATGCTCGGAGCATTCTTGTGCAAGGAGCCGCCTTTTTAAGCTTTCCTCGCCTTTTTCTTTAATAGCTTCTTTTAATTGATCTAGTAAAGAAGCGTAGTATTCTCCGTTATGGAAACACCCGCGTTCCCATAATCAATCAAAAGGATACCTTCTGCATCCCAAAAGATCGTCGCCATGATCTTTCAGACGATTGAGACACCTTATACTTCTTAGGAGGGTGTGCCTCTTTTATGCCTGCATCGACTCTTACTTTGACTCAGGTTCATAATGGTGAACCCAAGTTTCATTGCCAGTTACAATTCGGCCATAACTTCCTCCCTTCACTCTACAACGGTCCAAAACTCGCAACAACTTCGGCCTTGTGTTTTTTGATGCACAGAAAGCATTCTCAGAACCCATCTTGCACAGACTTTAGTCATGCCAAGGTGTTGATGTAGGATGTTTAAAATTGTTGTTTCTGATACTCTAACTAATGCTGCAAGCTGTCTTTTCTTTGCCGGGCATCTTCCGTTACAAGTTTTCAACTGTTTCAATTATTTCTGGCGTGGTAGCCTCAATCGCCATCAGGTCGTCTTCAATGGAGTCCCTCCCTTGTTTGAAAAGGGCGTGCCATTTATAAATCATGGGTTTCCCAGGAGCGGAGTCCCCATAAACAGCTGACATCTCTTGAAAAATGGTTTGAGGTGTCGTCTTTCCTTGTTTGGTGAGAAACTTAATGACGGCGCGATATTCAATTTTCTCCATAGTGGCTAGTTTCTTCCTGATTGACTTGTTTACTCGTTGATAACTCAAAAGCTAATGACCCAATTTAGGCTGAAACTTGGTATATATACTAAAAATGAGTCACTCAACTAGCGACTACCTGGATGAGTAAACTCAGCCAAACCCGCCATTACCACTTGATATTGAATGAAAAGTACCAATACCTACCACACTTATATCAATATTTTTAACAAATACCATATCAATCTTTCATTTGTCCCAAAGCTAGGTAGACAGGTTAGTTTACACAGTACTGATTTCACTCTAGATGGAAAACTGCTGCCTGTAACCAGTCTGAGTCAACTGCATATACTGCTATTTGTTAGATTATAGATACTGCATATACTGCTATTTGTCAGATTACAGATTACAGAATATTCTGATTGTGATTCAGCCGCAAGAGCCTTGTTCGATACTCAGAAGAGGACACTGCGCCAATGAGGTTGACATTTGAAGTTCCGTTGATGACATTTTGCATGTATGGTAAGATAAAAGATGAAAATCTTTACCTTTGTTACCAGTAATCTCAGGTAAAAAAATTTAGAATATAAATACCAAATAGCTAACTCCCAACCGCCAAATGTTAATAAATCAAAGATGCATTGACAATTTTAAGTATATATAAACAATGCAAGAAAAAAAATCTTTGAACAAAGTACCCATACAAGTAATTTTTATTGATACACATACGTGGTATTTGATTTAAAAGTATCAATATAATATAATTTCTTTCTTTTCCAGAAAATTTGGCAGGTGGCTAATGAGAATTAAATGATAGATTAGAAAAGACAATGATAAAATGGTTTACCATCTACATTAAACGCTTCCTGAAACGTAGTTAGAAGATTAGACGCATTTTTTACACGTTGAGCTTGAGGCACGTCCGCATTTAGTTTCGATGTTTTAGAATCAATGCAGGTCAAACATTCATCAGCTTCCTCTACGCATTCTCCACAAACTGAGTGTCCACAATCATATCTCATGCGAACACTTATTAATTGATCACTACAAACAAAAATTTGTGAATAATGGTAACAACAGAAGAAGATTATATTATATTTTATTGTGCCTGTATTGTGTATACTTACCAAGTGACACATCGATTGTTGTCTGCAATATTTTACGTGTTTCACAGCTTCGTAATATTCACATAAGCATGCATGTCCACTCTCATACTTTAATCACATATAGTTTTAAAGAAAACATTATATTTATAATCACTGTGTATGAAAATATGAAAACAAATAACAATTTAGTATGCGAGCGAAATCGATCTTATAACCATAGAGTACATTATAGCCAAAGAGAATATAATCACTACGTTTAATTATAGCTTTCGTGTATATACAATGTTCTGTTTTTTTTTTGAGTTTATGCCTGGTATCTAGACCTTTAGGCCAAGTCTTAGGTATTTTTATTCGGTTTATTATAATTTTCTTCATAGTACACTGCTTCACATATATGTTGATGCGTCACAATGTGCAGCCCTTGGGAGATTTTGATTTGGCAACTTGAGTCAGCAGACAGCTGACAGTTGGTGATGGTATCTCAAGGCGCCTAAGCAGATAGACACCTTATCTTGAGAATCACATCACCATCAGAGCACTTGTATCACTGTTTCCACTAATAGTTCACATGCGCAGACACTTAATACATAAAATCGCACCACTTTACATATCAAAATGCACTTCAAACCATTATTCAAACAATAATACAGGAGCAGCAAACCGCCGCCGATCAAGTTCCCGCCAAAACACCTCTAATCACATACTGTACTCTGTGATCAGCGTTGCCAACACCAATTTGTCAAATTCCCCGAAAATCCATGACTAATTCCCCAATTAAGGATAAAACTTCAACAGATTCCCTACAAATACCCCTCAATTTTATTTTAAGAAATGAAACAATTTCGATTTAATTTTATTAGATTTATTTTTAACTAACATTTTTTTTCTTTTTTACCGAACATTTTTTTTCACACGTTCCATATTTTTGTAACAAGCATTTTACTCCATGGAGTATTTATAATTCCTTCCCTTGTTGCCATTAAAAAGTACCACAGTATCTGCATTTATATGCATGCGGTTCTCTGCTTTAAAATTAAAAAATGAAGAAATGAAAAGCATTAAATGATACACAAAAAAATGCCGAAATAAATCCGAAAATTAAATGTGGTGCAATGAAGATAATTAAAAAAAGGGAGTAATTCGATATTCATAAGTAACCTAAAATAAATGTTAGAATTAGTATTTAGATTTCTTGAAAAAGGTTCTTGACTTGACTTGGCCCGGGCTATTGATTTTCAAAATCCCGCATAATACAAATCCCAAACAACTTTAAACTCCCCGCAATTTGGGGAATTCCCCACATGTTGGCAACGCTGTCTGTGATACATTACGTATCTTAAAACTAGGCTTGGCCGAAAAATATCGATATATCGATATTTTCTCGTAAATACATATCGACGATATTTTTAATCACTATACATCGATATTTATTTTAGAGTATCGAATTCGTATTAATTCCGATATATTTTAAAATGTTGTATTAATGGTCAAAACATGAAACATTCATGCGTGGTTGTCGTTTTTTTTTTCGTCGTCCAACCGTCAGTAATAGTAAATTTTGGGCCTTATGCTAACATCATGTAAATGATGACGATATATCGATCTCTTCTTACTAACTCATGCAAAATATGACGATATTAAACACGTGATAATTATCGATACTGTTTGAAATAGTGATACGATTAATATCGATATTTTTTTTCACTTGCCCATCCCTAACATAGAGCCTTAAAATTTAATAAAATATTTAGTTATTGTAGTCTTTGCATAGAGCTCAGACTACTACACATCAGTGTTGTTATCGTAAAAATCTGAGCTGCCGTATGTCATAGTCTGGTTTGCCGTATTTTGGGAAAAATACTAAACTTATGCGCTTGATTTACACCAACTACTCAAAGGAGTTTTACGTCTTTTAACAACTCTCTGAACATATGTCACATAAACGCTCAAAGTATCCTGAGCCACTACACCGAACTCGACTTCATTTTCATCCGAGCATATTCATGGCATATTAGTGTCGGAAAGTTGGCTGAGCCTTCTTTACCGTCAACTTTATATCCGGCTTTGTACTTGTTAGGAATGATCGGGTTGGAAAAGGTGGAGGTGGTGTAGCCATTACACTACACGCATCAATTCCTCATAAAATTGTTTTAGCATCTCCTTCCTGCTATTCTGCCTCTTCAGAGTTTTTATTTTTGGAACTTGATGTCAAGGGTATAAGGATGCTTCTAGGGGTAGTGTATTGCCCCCCTTCGACAGACTACTTTACCACTTGAGATAAGGCTCTTGTTGATATTTGTTCTGAGTACGCACACTGTATAATCATGGGTGACTTCAATGCAATTTGTTGAAAAACTCTCCTCGTTACAAAAAGCTTCTTTCAATTGTTGAGTCAGTTAATCTTTCTATTCTCCTTTAAAGGCTACTCATCACAATATTGGAACCGATGACTCATTGATTGATCTTATATTTGCTTCTTCTACTGATCTTGTGATGATGCACGGACAGTTACCTGCTTTGGGCATCTCACGTCATGACTTGATTTATGCTTCATATAAGCTTAAATCTCCCAAATATTCCCCTTCTGTATTGCATCTGCGCAGTTTTTCTAAAATAGATTTTGACAAGCTAAGGCATGATGCTCTTAATCTCGATATAGCCTCATTAATTGCAGCACCTACTGTCGACGATAAAGTCTCTATTCTTAACCAAAATATTCTTAGTCTTTATGATGCTCATGCCCCAGTTCACAAGGTTAGATTGAAGCGTCCCCCAGTCCCATGGATGACAGAGGACGTAAAGTTGGCAATGTCTAGACGAAATCGAGCTTTTCTTCGTTTTAGAGAGAACGTTCTGAAGAAAATTGGTTATCTTTTAAAGCAGCCAGGAATAGGTGCAATCAAATGGTACGGGCAGCCAAACGCCGATATTTCCATAATTGTATTAATAAATCTTCTCCCGCCGAAGTGTGCAAATTTCTTAGATCTTTTGGTCTTTGCAGGCCAGCTACATTGGATTGTGGTCCTTCTCTATCACTTGATGAAATCAACCAACATTTCGCTTCTGTAACAGCAATGGACCCTACAATTCGCTCTCAAACTGTGGCTTCCATTGCTTCTGTGCAAATTCCTAACATACCTACCTTTAATTTCTCTCCTGTTTCTCAGTATGATGTCAAAAGTGTATTTTAGCAATTCAGTCGAAGGCGGTGGGTTATGATGAGATTAGTAGACACATGGTAGTATTTATACTAGAGCACCTTCTTCCGGCAATTTCCCATATTATAAATTTTTCCCTTGATTCAGGTCAGTACCCTAATCTTTGGAAAAGGGCTTTTATAAAGCCCCTCCCAAAAATTCCTACTCCCATTCTTCCCAATCATTTTCGCCCTATATCCATTCTACCTTTCTTTCCAAAATTTTAGAATCCTGTGTTTACAAGCAAATTTCTACTTTTATTTTGAAATATAACCTACTGAGTACATATCAGTCTGGGTTTCGCCTTGGTCATAGTACCAATACTGCGTTCATTAACATCACAGATGATATTAGAAAAGGTATAGAAGAAAAAAAGTAGCAGTACTGGTACTAGTTGATTTCTTAAATGTTAATACAGTTGATCATAAAATCCCTCTTTCCATACTGTCTCATCTAAATTTTGACCCTACTGCATTGGAATGCTTTGCATATTTTCTTCGCGGTCGACAGCAGTCAGTCTGTGTGGGGCAAATGACCTCAGCTTGGGCTGATGTGGAAGCTGATGTGCCGCAAGGCGGTATTCTTTCTCTTATAATTTTTAAATTTTTATAAACTTTATTACCTCCATCTTCGATTGTTCGTACCATCTGTATGCCGATGACCTTCAGCTAAACGTGCAAACTGAAATTGGAGATATCCATAATAGGATTAAAAAATTTAACGACAACGTATCAGCTATCAAAGATTGGTCTACTCTCGTTATGGTGTTGGTCAATCCTATGAAATGCGAAGGATACTGGTGGGAGCTCAAGGATGCTAGCCAAGATTAATCTTACAGACTTACCTCCTATTTATTACAATGGGATTACAATACCGTTCAGTATGTCTGTAAAAATCTTGGCCTACACATTGACAACACGCTGAATTGGAGAACTCAGGTTTCTAGTGAGTCGTAAAGTCATTGCCACGTTACGTTCTCTGTATCGTTTAAAACATTTTCCCACAAAGTCTAAGATCAAGCTTGTCCAATCGCTCATATTACCCATAATTGATTATGCAGATGTGTATTGCCGGATCTGTCCCAGGATCTTCTGAACAAGCTGGAACGCCTTCTCAATAACTGTATAAGATTTATTTTCGGGCTTCGTAAGTATGACCATATTTCGCAATATAGATCTAAGCTTAATCCGGCAGAGGCGTATTTCAGAATATTACTTTCTTTTTCCATATTAAATGATCCATTCGCCTTCTTATCTTAAGAGTAAATTGCATCTCTCCTTATCTCATGATAGGGTTCTACGTTCTTCTTCTAACAACAAAATATGTATTCCAGTTCATTTCACCGAGTTCTATGGTAACTCCTTTACAGTTCAGGCTACACGCCTTTGGAACTCCTTGCCCAATGACGTCAGAAAAGCTCCCAATAAGTATGCTATTAAAAAGTTAGTGCATAATCATCTATTAAAGACGACGCTTCTTACATGAATCATCCATGTCATTTATATTGTTAGACGTATATATTATAAGTTATTTATATGTACTATTTATATAATATGTATGTTGATATGTATATATGTATGTTTATGTATGTATGTATATATTTGTATATATGTATAATTAGGAGATATTTCTATAGTTTATTTATTGTATATATTAGTAAAAGGTATATATAACGTAATTAATTATCATTTATATTTTTTTCTATATTACTACCTACGTCAAATTTTCACCACTCCATGGGTTGACTGGTAGAGAATGCCTCAAGGCATTAAGTCCGCCCTTTGTATTCTTTTATATTAAGGAATGCAATAAGAAAAATAAATAAATAAATAAACTGCCGTATTTTCATTATATAATTATAACTAAATTTATAATTATATTTATTAAACTACAGGATAAGATATTTAATATTTTTATTTAATATGAGACAACATCCACACAAGGTATCAGATCTCAAACTAGGCAGAGCCTGTACTATGGTAAGATGACTGCAGGGCCTGATTTACTACCCACAGGCTAACTAGGCTGGAGCCTAGGGCTTGGTTCGAGGGGCGCTGAGCTTGCCTGCAAGCACCGCTTACGTACAGAATAAAATTTGGTATAATATTCTCAATAGATAATAGAGTAAGTGCCGCAAGTATTTTACTTGTTGCTCTTTCTTTCTTTTTGGTACCAAACCATCGATCACTAATAAAAACTAGATGCACAATCCCATACAAAAGTTCTCTAAAACTGTCGCCAAATGTTTTGACGTAATTCTAGTTAGAAATAAATATACATTAATGTAAATTCAACCTTAAATGCATTGCCTAAAGTTGTATTGACAAAGCTACGTACAAAAAAACAATAAATTTTTATGACCGATGCTCGCTCGTCAATCTACAATAAAACAAATTCAACCTTACGCTCATGGTATAAAGTCAGAATTACAAAGTGCCAATAAAAGCAATAAAACTTTACGACCGAGGCTCGTCGCTTGGACAAGGAGAGTGAGTCGAACTGCACAATATTTTTGTTACTGTAATTTTAATTTTACAATTTTGTTAAACTTGTTTTAAATAATTCGTCTACTTAATAAAGCATATTCTGTTCTATTCTATGGTGTACATGTGTAATGGTTATATTATTACCTGAATGTAAATATGCTTTTGGATAGGGCACCACATTCATTTAGTAATGAAAGTAATTGAAACAGTAATAATTATTTATTTATACTTTATCTTGTGTGAAAAATTTAAAGATATTGCTTGACAAACAACTTAAATCTAAATTTAATAGTTACTAAATATAAAAAATAAGTACAGAAAGTTCTTGCAAAATCTAAGAATATTATTGTCCATATTCTTGACGTAATGTTCATATTACAGATGTTAAAAAACGGAAAAACTGAATAATTATAATGATTTCTTATATTTACGCGAACACTACACATTTAAATAAAACTAGTTTTACGGATTTTATCGCGTATATTAACTTATTTATATTCCGCCGTTTCAGTACTTTACAGCACCCATCACGGGAGGGACTGAGGTGTATGACGTCCCAATGTCATAGTTAACCACGACTACCTCCAGATTAAAAATGAATTATAATGATTTCTTATATCTACGCGAACACTACATTGAATAAAACTACTTTTACGGATTATATCGCGTTTAATTAACTTATTTTATTAATTCCCGACGTTGAATCCCCGTGACCATGGGTGTTGTAAAGCACCGAAACATGTAACACATACTTATTTAAAATTAAATCTATAAAATGTTACTATAGTATTTAGAAAAACAGTAAAGAAGTCATAAACAAAAAAAACAATCATACTTTAATAATAAAAAAATTAAAAACAATAGCGTCTCCACAAATGGAACAGAATCAACACATATACCTCGAACAATGACGACTTATTTTATTACGACTTAATTTAAAAATACTTTTACGATGATTTCTTGACAAAATATCAGTATTTACAATACAGTGATAACAATTAAATAATGTTAATATTAATACTTACCGAAAATATGAAATTCCATCCTTTTTAGCGTCCTGGATGTGTGATTTTACACTTTTAAACGAGCACTGAGGCATGTTTACCGTCGGAGCATTCAGATGCTACTGGATTAAAAGTGCACCCATATGTTCAGTGGGTGCACATTCAGTTACGCCATTTTTGTCACTGATTGTGTATCTAGTTTTCATTAGTGATCGATGTACCAAACAAATAAATAGTTGTAAATATAAGACTTTGAATTATTTGGTACCTTTTGTCTTTCGTTGACTGGACGTGATTCAAAGATCGCCCTAGTTTCACGTTCATCAACCCGCTGACCAGACGATATCGCGTGACGGGTCGCAATCATCGGTGAAATATGACTACTATAACGGTTATCGCGTGTCGTATTTACATTCTGCAACGGCGGTGAATTCGCAGATGTTGCAATTATGTTGCGCAACATAGTGACTTCGTCCTCAGCTCTATTGCGGCTCGTTCCGATTCTTCAAATTTGGAACGGATGTTGGTAACTTCGGCTTTCAACGTGGTGATGTCTTTCAACAATCTGGTCACGTCTACGTGATCGAACGTCACGGAGGCAGCTTGTTGAGATCGCCGACGAAAGTTGGGATGTCATCGGGTCGGTCTCATTGAACAGCCTGAAGATGTCTTGCAGGTCTTTCTTACCGCGTCCATCCCTGTGACGTGTGATAAGGCGGATTTGGGTCACGCTGAATCTGCTAACACCTTCTTCGCTTGGATGATCTCGTCCTCGGTGAAGCTTGTCATCAGTATCCTCCAGAGACACCTGGTCCATGACGTCCAATTTTGTTGAACAAAGCCAGGAACTCATGGACTACGACGGTTTCGGAGCGTTTAGGTTGACACGCCATTTCGAATTATTTTCGCGCAGTAGTTATGCTACAAGAAAATATTGTAGGTTCGGCATTAGAGCCGTCACGTCATTATAAAGCGACTGCACTGACCGGTAGTAGAATCGCGACAAGTTATTAACTAATAGTACGGAAAAAAAAATATTAACCTTTACATTTTTCGAATAAATTAACTTTGCCGCTATGAAACCTGTCAAATATTACACCTCATTTTTTAGTGGCTCCACCGGTGGCAGAAAAGTCGTGGATGACCTCATTGTATAGTTGTAGCACGAATGGGTCGGCTCGACCAGGAAGACCACGCCTCACAGAATACCAGCGTAAAATAGCAGCTTCATGCTGCTGTTTTATATGGTGAGTGTAGAGAACCGGAGACCCTTTTACTGAAAGAGGCATTCCATCTTAATCCTCACGGCTGGCAACGCATCTGCATTTTGATTCGCAAACGAGGATAGATGTAGATGTCTATGGGCCACAGCAACCACTTACCATCAGGTGGACTGTGTGCTCGCTTGTCACCCTTTTCCTATATAAAAATATAATAAAAAGTATACATAGCAAGCTATATGTATACTCAAGAGAAAACGTTATTTAAAGCTGGGATAAACCTTGTTAAACTAGGCTTTTCTTTTTTCGGGAAATCCTCATGGATACCTTCCGCTGCGGGGGCAACGAAAGGTTATGCCGGACTCCTACCGGCTAAAACCCCACGGTGGTCACCATCAGCGTATACGAGGGTCCAGGATCTCCGTTCGGAACGCAACCGGGGCCCTCCATCGCTTTGCTACACTAATAGCACGTCCCAGGGCACATGCTACCCCAGCACCTCGCAGTGCTACCACGATGTCTCGAGACCACTTCCGAGTCATCGTCCTCCTCGGGGTTACATAACCAGGCACTCGAGGCCCCGCCCCGAATGTCTGCAACCCCGGAGGCCCCGTTTCAGAACACCGTTTTCAAGAGGAGGGCCGTGACGAACGCCTTGACGACGTCGTCTCCGCGCGGGATCTGCCCTCCCGATCCCGCTCAGAAGCCTCCTTCTGAATCATAACAGATTTACAGAAGGTGGCTACGGCCTCCACGCCGAATCCCCGCTCAGCATCGCCGACACGACTGCTGGCAGGAGAGGTTCCGTCCAATGCGGTTCACCAGGATTGTGCTCCGTTCCCACGCTGGGCATACTGCGAGCGTATGGGAAGCGGAGTCCTGGTCCCGTCCACCACAGTGGAAGCAGTTCGCCGTCGTCTCGCGTCCGATTTACACAGATAATCACCGAAGCACCCATGCCCGGTAATTATCTGTGTAAGTCTGTAGTAAGTCTTCCTGTTCGTCGCTGCATCCAGGCTTCGAAGACCGGCAGGATTGCTCCAATGACACGTTTGCGTTCATAGCGCCTCAAGTCGAGCGCCATGTCGCCAGGGCGTTTCGTCGTTCCTGCCGTTTAATTGATTCGAGCGCCTCTTCTGGCTCACTACCACCACCTGGCGGAGGGCACGGATTCGGTCGTACACCCTCGCGTCCATTTCCGCCAGTATATCTAGTGGTGGAAAGCGAGCCAGGATTGTCGCCGCCTCAAAGGATATAGTGGTATCCTCGTACGATCCGTAGGCGGCATCCTCCGCTGGACACTGTAAATTTTAGTTCTACAGCGTCGGATGGCTAGCCTTTTGCCCATACAGGCGCTCCATACAGAGCTACGGACCGTAATCCCGCATAGAGGCGACGTACTCCTCCGTCGGTCCCCTAGATTGGGCAGCAGTCTATGCATAGCACCCGCCACCCTTTCGATTCGGGGACTAGGCGCTCGAAATGTTCTTCGAAGCCCCAGCGACTGTCCAGGTGGAGGCCTAGTACTTCATGTACCTCCCACTCACTCTGACTTCGGACCCACCCACGCGGACGCACAAGTCGGGTGGTTTCTGCCCGTGGTAATTTATGGAACCATACGGCCTCGGTCTTGTGAGGCACTATTTCAAGCCCAACTCATGGATTTTGGAGACGACGACTTCCACCCAAGCTCGGCGAGCTCTTGGCCCTCTCGAAAGTTATCCCGCTGGCGATCACCAAGGTGTCGTCGGCATATCACACGACATTTACGCCAGGGAAGGTCGACTCGCAGAACCGCATCGTACGCGAGGTTCCACAGTAGTGACCCAGCACCGAGCCCTGTGGAACCCACGTTTGATCTCCTCCGATCTTTACCATCTTGCCCCACGTACAGAATGTACCTGTCGCGCAAGTAGTCCCTAATAATATTGCAGCAGGGGCACCTGATGATGTATCAGTGCCTCCTGATTGCGTCCCAGGGTAGATAAAAGCGTTGACGATATCAAGACTTATCGCCAACGCCACGCCACCATGATACTGTTTGTTCCGACAGGGAGCGGACGCGCATAATCGCATCTACAGTGGAACGCCCGCGGAACCCAAACTGGTCAGCCAAATCGGACCGACGCGCGATAGATGCCCGCTGACCCGAGTGGCAACTATCCTCTCGAACAATTTGCAATCGTCCAACAGGCATATGGGGCGGTACGCAGAGGGAGAATCAGCGGCCCTCCTTCTTCAAGAGGACCAGCCTTGCCTCTTTCCAGGCTGTGGGGAACTTGGCACACCGCAGACAGCTGGTAAACAGCTGTCTGAGCCTGTTCCCAGGGCAGCCAGACTCAGCACTAGGGCCCGGCCCGACCGTCGGGCCCCGGTGCTGTGTTCCGGGCTTTAAGCGCTAACGGCTCGGTCAACTCCTCGACGGTCACCCCATCACATCTCGCCACCCCATGAAGACGGTGACCTTCGACCTGACCGGTCCTCTGGGAAGAGCGTGCTGATGACCCTTCCCAGAAGATCCGGATCGAGAGTCTCCGTCAGGGACCAGGGACCAGGCCAGAGCTTACCCAGCACCATCCTGTATGGGCGCCCCCAGGATCTTTGTGAGTCCTCCAGAAGCTCTTTCCAGGACCGAGACCTGGCGTTGGTAATGGCGATTTGCAACGCCTTTGTAGCCGCTCGGTGCCCTGTAGTTCTGGCTATCTCCTCAGGCGGAGCTCGCCGTCTTCCCTTCGGGCTCTAGTGTACTGGCGCCGACACCGCAAGCAGAGTGCACGGAGCCGTGCGATTCTGCTGACCACCAGTACACTGTTTTGCGCTTGGGGCGACTGGTTTGGGCATTGACAGGTCGCAAATTTGCGCCGCATCGAAACCAGTTCGCTTCCACTTCAGGATTGGACTGAACCTCTTCGGCGTTTTCTGGCCAGGACGCGACGATGGCGGCGGCTTCGGCTTGTCTCGGTCGAGCCGCTTGACACCAACGCCGCGGCTGCTCTCGGCGACAGTTACTGTCGGGCTATCGAAGTGCGACATCGAATACGATGTGGCGGTGGTCAGACAAAGTGACCGCCTCCTCCGCCACTCGCCAGCCCGACAGCATTTGCATTGCAGGAGAGTTGCCCACGTAAGATCCACGATGGACTCCCCTGCCACCGTACATGTGCTTACGGACCCCTGATTAATTAATCGGAGGTCCAGCCCAGCCGCCCATACCATCACTGTCTCTCCCTTGGGATCGTCTCTGCTTGCCCCAAGCCCTTGTGTGGGCGTTAAAACTCCCAGAGCGATCAACGGACGAGTTTGATATTCGCGAACACAATTCGCCACCTCGTCGAGGTACGCCTCGTAGTCGGCAAGGGACTATTAGGAGAGACATAGCAGCCCACTATGGCTAGGGGCATTGCACTGCTAAACAAAGCCCGCCCTCTTCAATAGAGTGTGGGGTGGGCACCTCTCCACCCCGGTAGATGGCGACAGAGCCCGATTCGTCACCGAACCAGCGAGGATGGTCGGGGACGGCATAGGGCTCCGCTACTACTGCAAGGGCTTACGCAAACAACAATGGTTTGCATAAGCAGATGCTGCGTATTGCGGCAGTGGTTCAGATTGCCCTGGAGGACTTTCAGGGGCGCGAATTTATAACTCAGCCACCTCGATAGCCGAGCTAATGCTCGGTGCAGCGACAGAAGTCGTTGTGGCTGCCTGCTGGTGGGTGCAGATATCTCACCATTCTTCCTTCCCTTTTTTTGGGAGGTGATGCACTTCTTCCTAATCTGTGGCCAGCAGAATGCCGAGATCGGAACACAGGGGACATTTTGTGCCGACGCAGTGCACTGTTTCGCCCTGTGTCCTTGCTCTACAAGCATAACAACGCGCCTCTGTTTGTTTCACTGCACCTGCTGGCAACGTGCCCCTTTCTAGGCACCGAAAACAATGCATGGGCCTGGGCTCCAGTAATTTAATTCGAGCAGACCCCAACCCACGCGCACTCGCCCAACAGCCGCAATCTTGCGGACTGCCGTGACTGGGCACCGCACCCAGCATGTCCCCATGCTAGTGGGATTTCGGCGGATTTCCCGACTTTTATGTCATCCACCGAACAATCTCCTGCCTCAGCATACAGCCGCAACCTCCAAAGTGCTGACGGCGTCGTCGAGGTCCCTCAGTCGAACGTCGCTTGTTTTAACTGGCCGATTGATTCGCACGTTTAGGTCTGAGAGAACCTCACGCATTTGGCCGCCAGCTTGTCCGCCTTCGCGCCACAATCTGGACCCTTAATTCCAGCAGGAGTCCTCCGGTTACCGCCCGCTTCTGGCGGACTGTTTCGATGCCAAAATCCAAGTGTATTTTGCCTTTGCCTCCTCCATTACTTTGGCATAAGTAACAGTGGAGCTTCCGACACCGTAACTGTTACGGCCGCAGATGTTGGGGCACGCAATACTTTTTGTTTTTCCGCCCTCTTTCGCTGTACCGGAAGGTGATGCCATCGGCGATCCGCTTTCAGTGGCCCTTGATTTTTGGGCTTTTTACTTCTACCCATGAACTGGCATTGGCGGCGGGTCATTCGATACCGTCGCAGCCACAGGGGAAGATCGACCAGCGGTGGGTGGGTAGGCAGGCTTCTTTTTCCTCTTCGACCTTTGCCTTTTCGTCTTCTGTGGCTGCGACGATGGAGCCGATTGCAAAGGTGGTGATAGCCGTTGTGGTAACTCACCTCGACTCGTACCTGCCAATGAGGTCGGATCACCCTATCGGGATTGTTAAACTAGGCTGGCTTGCAGAATCTGAAGACTGTAGACGATGTTTGCTTGGGAGCGAATAGAAGGGGTTCTGAGGACGATGGTGAAAGCTTAAAGCCGAAGGTTTTAGGTTGCGTGTTGATATCACGTAAAGATCATCACTTTGGCCCTGAAAGAATCTCTCGCCGGTGAAGCTGTTCAAGCCGGAAACAGCCATTAGGATAAAATAGTGAAATGTTAATAACTCGACATTGATGTACCTATCAATCGAGTTATTAACATTGAGAACGTCATCACTATATATGTTACAGTCAAAACTCATAACCGGTCAAAACCACTTTAGACTGTAAAATCAGGCAAAAGTAGTTTTGACTAAGGATGTTTGTCAATACCACTTTTAACTGCAAAATACGGGTAATAGTGATTTTGACCAACAATATTAGTCAAAACTTCTTTTGGCTTATACTTTTTGAATTCCTGAAATTAAAAAGTTCAATTTCTTCATTATTATATTTTATATCATTATAATGTACGCGGCACCTTAACCTACTGTTACTGATATTGCGAGTTTTGACCGATAGTCTGAAGTTTAAATCAGACAACACCACTTTGACTAAGAACGTTGGTTAAAACCACTTTTGACTACAAAAATCGGTCAAAACCTTTTGACTAAGAACATCGGTCAAAACCATTTTTGCCTGATGTTTGCCGTCAAAAGTGGTTTTTGACCAGTTATGAGTTTTGACTGCGACATATATGTTAAAGGGATTAGAGACAATGTTTTGTGCACACTATTTAACCAGGGATAACTACTACATTTGTCTAGTAAATTAGTAGATACTGAATGAACATACCCTCATATAATTTAGCATAGTATAATGAGACTATTATATTTAAGTATATTATATTTTAATATACTAATACCATGTTGTATGTTGTCAACTCAATACTCGGCCTCTTGCATGCGGCCATTGTTTCAGCTGACTTCAAGTAAACCGCTTGTATATTATAATAACCGTGTTTGATTTTAACTCCTGGCATACATATCAGAGACCAAAGGTCATCAACTTAATTGACATTACAAACGACACGCATTAATTACACGGAACATTTTTAACCATTTCACTGTCCCATGAGTCATATATGAACATTTCAATTGTTTAACTATTGTGTCTATTTCTCGGACAGGGAAGTTGTTAATTCTGAAAACAAATTTGTATCCGTAGATCCAACGGCCTTTTATAATATCAAATTTAAAAGCAAATACAATAATTTTTCAAAATGCTCCCTCTTTATTCAATTCTTACGATGTATTCATATTCATAGATCATGTGGGCTTTCAGGTACTACGATATCCCTAAACACGCACACGCGTCCATTGAGTTAGACCCATAGTCGACCTTAGTCTTAAGCGTATTCACTGCGCGTCGTGATATCTAGACAGCATTATATGATCTAAGGTCAGAGACTAGTGAAATATTCGCACATCTGGAATCTTTGTATGGAAAAAAGAAAAATCATGTACAGTTTGCACATCTTCTAAGGTACATATTATGCAAATGTACGCTTAGTTTATACTAATGGCGAAAATCAAATCGCCTCATTATGTCACGGTGTATAGCCAGTCCATATATATAGAGGTCAGTGTAAAAAACCCTTTAAAACAAATGACAAATATACAAGATAATATTTGTAGACGAATAGTAATATAATAGAGTTTGACGGAAACTTGAACGCCGGCGAAATGTCGCTCGTGTTTTATCGTTGAAATAATGGTTTCACGAAGAATTTGATTGTTTTTTTTTTTTAATTTGATTTTGTGTATTAATTATCTGCATATCTAAACTATTAATGGAAAGGACAAAACAAGTGCTCCAATGTTAATAATATATAGCTAAAGTTCACATAAGCGCCTTATGAACTTGAGATCCCGTCGTTATCGGCTGTCAGTGGGATTAAGCTATCGTTGAAATATTCTTAAAAATCTACAACATCAACATATCGTGGGGAAGTTTTTGTACAAATTGCTATAAAGGATAATCTCCTATTACTTAACACTGGAAAAAGTACCAAAGAAAAAGAAAAGATAATATGTAGTTATTGAAATAGCATTCATGATCTAAAAAATATCATTGTAAAGTTTACTAATCCTCGCTAATGTTTCGCACTCTCTCAGTAAAGCATATTATTATACAGTGGTTTCACATTAGGAATATTAGGTGGATTGAAAAGTACTCGGCCTAACACAGATCC
>JAGSMP010002751.1:0-19184 GCA_029286625.1 Parnassius orleans
AATCGCCTCATTATGTCACGGTGTATAGCCAGTCCATATATATAGAGGTCAGTGTAAAAACCCTTTAAAACAAATGACAAATATACAAGATAATATTTGTAGACGAATAGTAATATAATAGAGTTTCACGGAAACTTGAACGCCGGCGAAATGTCGCTCGTGTTTTGTCGTTGAAATAATGGTTTCACGAAGAATTTGATTGTTTTTTTTTTAATTTGATTTTGTGTATTAATTATCTGCATATCTAAACTATTAATGGAAAGGACAAAACAAGTGCTCCAATGTTAATAATATATAGCTAAAGTTCACATAAGCGCCTTATGAACTTGAGATCCCGTCGTCATCGGCTGTCAGCGGGATTAAGCTATCGTTGAAATATTCTTAAAAATCTACAACATCAACATATCGTGGGGAAGTTTTTGTACAAAGTGCTATAAAGGATAATCTCCTATTATTTAACACTGGAAAAAGTACCAAAGAAAAAGAAAAGATAATATGTAGTTATTGAAATAGCATTCATGATCTAAAAAATATCATTGTAAAGTTTACTAATCCTCGCTAATGTTTCGCACTCTCTCAGTAAAGCATATTATTATACAGTGGTTTCACATTAGGAATATTAGGTGGATTGAAAAGTACTCGGCCTAACACAGATCCATTCAATTCTAAAAATCAAATCTACCCATTATTTAGTTCAGTTCAGATTAGTTCATTGTGTGAAGTTCGAAACGTGTGCGATAATTAGTTGTGATTTTATAAATTTATTAACAAAGTAATCGGACATAATTTCCGCGAATGGAGCAAATCGAGCAGCGTGCCGTCATTAAGTACCTCCATAAGAAGGGTATCATCAAAAGCCATCCATCATGACATGGTCAGTACATTGAGCGATTGTGCTCTGTCATATTCATCCGTCAAAAATGGATAGCAGAATTTAAGCGTGGTAGAGAGTGTGAAGATGAACCCCGCTCTGGAAGGCCTTCGACGTCAACTACTGACGAAAATATTAAAAAGTACTTGATTTAATAATGGGAGACCGCAGATTAAAAATTAGAGATAGCCGGATTATAGGCATCTCTTATGAACGAACTCAAAACATCATTGTCAACGAGTTGGGTTTCCACAAAATGTCTGCGAGGTGGGTTCCGCGACTGCTTTCAGTTGAACAAAAAGGACGCGATTGACTATTTCACGCGACTGTTTGGAGTTATTTGAAGCCGATGCAGATGATTTTTGAATCGTTTTGTTACTATGGACGAAACATGGGTTCATTACTGTACACCGGAAACAAAACAACAATCAAAACAGTGGAAGACCTGGTTCACCACCCCTAAAAAGGCTAAGTCGATTTTGTCGGCAAATAAGGTGATAGCTTCAGTATTCTGGGACTCGAAAGGTGTGATTATGATTGATTATCTTGAAGGGTCAGACTATAAACTCTGATTACTACTGCACTTACTACGTCGTTTACGAGAGGAAATAAAAGAAAACGTCGAGAATGCTCAGAAGAAAAGTCCTGTTTCATCAAGATAACGCCCGTGTTCACGTCAGTACAGTCAATGGCTGAAATTCACAACTGTGGCTGAACTGTTACCGCATCCGCCGTATTCACCTGATCTGGCACCATCAGACTTCTTTCTGTTCCTAACCTAAAAAGCACTTGGGAGGTCAAGATTTTCGACAAACGACGAGGTCAAAGCAGCTGTAGACGCATATTTTGACTCTAAGGAAGAATCATTTTTTCAACGGTCTAAATGCTTGGAAGAGTGGCAAAAGTGTATTGAACTTGATGGTGATTATGTAGAAAAATAAAAATATAACTGATTTAGTATGTGTTTATTTTCTTGTTAGGTAGTACTTTTCAATCCACCCTCGTATATAGGCGGTGGAAGTATATCCACTAACCCATATCGTTCTGTGGGTGTCGTAGGGCGACAGAAGAAAAACTCGGAACAAATTGGCACGAACGTCTTCCAATAACAACTAAACAATAAATAACTGCGGTTGCCAATCCGCCTGCCAAGCGGGACCCTATAAGTGGCAATCTAGGAAGACCCATGAGACCCATTTTCAGCAGTGGATTTTTATAGTTTTGTGGATGTGGGAATATTTAAATAAAACTAGTTTTACGTTTAATCGCGTATATTAACTTCTTTATATTCTCGACGTTTCGAGTATTGCTACCACATGATCACTGGGGAGTTGGGTGTTCGACGTCCCAATTTCATAATAGTTGGCACCTTTTTAGTTTAAAATTATTAATTTTTGGTCCAATACACTGAATAGATATGTTTGACGTTATAAGATAAGCATAATTAACGCTATTTACTAGAGTTTAAAACAGATAGCTGTAATGAATCTGATGTGGCAACTTTGGATGAGCTTCGGTTTCGGTAAGCTTTATATTAGAAGAACTTTATTCTGATAAGTTCTTATGAATAATATTCTTAGTTGATGAACCTTATTATTGCTGTAGTGAACATTTTAATTTTCACATTATTTTCTCTTTTTTGCACCAACAATATTTTAACGCCCTGATTTAACAAGGAAAGAACTGCAAAATACAACGAGCACGTCCTGTTTTTTTTCAATTTGTAATAACAACAAATTCTCAAAAAATAAATACTTATTTTGTGATTTCTAGTCTCACTTCTACCATTTATTTTTGATATATAAATCGGGAATCTCACAATGTAGATATTAAGAACTAATAGGAAAGAATCGTGACCAGAAAACTAATAAAAATATCTTTAGCTGTTATATTATTGCTTTAATATTTTTTATAAATGATATTATATTTTCTGTTTTATGATTTCCTAGTACATGGAAGTATAATTTTAATGCGAAATAAAATATGAGAGAAGTGGTATCTGGTGCTGGGATCAGCCTATCTGCCTGTCAAGCGTGGTGTTCTTGGCAAATTATTTCTATGATGAGAGGCCTATGTCTAACAGTGAAAAATATTGTTGATAAGGAACAAGAAGAATGAAAATATGCTTTTAATTTTACTCAGAAATAAATGAAAATATTAATTTTACTCATCAATAAAAGCAATAAAAACGTTGTTCGGATTTTCTTTGATATGACACTTTTATGTTTAAAGTTTCTGCTTGGATCAAAGTCGTAAAATTTTACAACGTTCATTTCACACCTTTACGACGCTATTGATCTTAAATGTAAGATCAAATAATATCCGACTATTCCAGTTTAATGTCTATCTACGTTATACGTTTTGTCTACTTAAATGAAATGAGTAGAGTTATAAGCAATCTCAAGTAAGGGCTTCCGTATATGGTTTCTCCGGCAATGAATATTTTAAATTTATCCTTTCTGATTAAAATTAATATGGTGGCAAGTAATGATTTCTTATATTTACGCGAATACTACACTTTAAAAAAAAAAAAAAACGGATTTTATAGCGTTTAATTTTGTCACAAGGGGGACTGAGGTGTTTGACGTCCCGATGTCATAGTTAGCAGGAATTAAACGGTTAAAAGTAAAATTAGTTTAATTTAATGGCGGCAAGAACTTATCCGAAATTTATATAATCCAGTCTTAAAAGTAAGCATAATGGTAAAATTAATATATTTTGAAAATAACCAAGCGTAGCTCTTTTTCGTACAAGTAAAATCATAAAATAAAATATATTAAAATATTCAAGTAAAACTTTACATTTACTAAATAATTTATTCTTGTCTTGAATAATGTAAAGCATGTTTTAACTAAGACGGTATTATGCGGCTGATATTTTTACTTATTAAGCGGGTTAACTTAGGCCTCAATAGTTAAAATATTCAATAAATTTACATATTTCCATTTTAAAATATGTTAAATAAGGTAAGCAGTGACGGTTAAATTTTTTTTTATTATTGTGCAAAAAATTGCTATTCAAAATCAGCTCTTCTGTGAAACCTTGCGAGATGAGTTTAAGTAAAATGTCAACTGTTTACCTTTGTTTTAATAAGTGGTAGGCCATGCTGCAGCTATATTACTGGTATAGTTGTAGCACGAACAGTCGGCTCGACCGGGAAGGCCACTCTCTCACAGAATACCAGCGTAAAATAGCAGCTTAACTGCTGTGTTTCGTATGGTGAGTGTAGAGAACCGAGACCCTTTTACTGGAAAAAGGTATTCCACCTTAGTCTTCACGGGTGACAACGCATCTGCATTTCGATTCGTAATTGAGAATAGATGTAGATTTCTATGGGCCAACAACCACTTACCATCATTTTTTCACAGAATACGTGCACAGCTTCGATAACTCCACCGATTTTTTATCTCCGCGAACATAAGCAGCGATGAGTTACGTGCCGTGGACGGCTGAGGAAAGGCGGCACGATCAAATTAAGTAGCGATAGGGCTGTGTATGGTAAAAACCATAAGTTTTCGTGTTTTAAAATAAATCAGTACATCTTTAAACAGTTGGTCTAAAAGATTTACAAAAATGCATCGTCATCATTATTATTAACGCCTATCACAAGTCAACTGCTGAACATAGGCCTCCCCAGGTATGCCACAAAGCACTATCGAGCCATTTGAATGTTGACTTCCTGTATCTCTTACTAGGTCGTCATTCTATCTAATGGAGTGCTGTCCAACACTTGCTTCTCGGTACGGGGCTGCCTCGTGATTACCTTCCTACCTCATTGGGTGTCGATTCTTCGACTTATATGGCCAGTCTATTGCTACTTTAGCTTCCTGGTCCTCATTAGAATATCAATCATGCAGAGAGACTCCTAGCATATCCTTGCTCATAATTGTACAATGAAATTGATAAAATTACCCCTTTCAACTATTATGTAAAAAACAGTTATCTCTTGTAAATGGCATAGTTAAGGTTTTAATAAAGAAGATTGCCAAATAAAACATTAAATAAGCTTCGAAGTTCTATAAACTATAACATGAAAATAATGTAGTAAAGTTGCTTTTCTGAATGGATGAAGCACGTAATTAAAATTTATACGTCACACGCGCCGTTCATTGTGTGGCCTCTGCCACAATGATTTTATATAGGACACCGTTGCCAATAATATGTTCTCGGTTCTATTTATAACTAGACATATGTAATGAAGTTGTAGATGCATATTCATAAATATATTGAGCGTAGAAGATTAAATTCACTTCGTCAACAGCGTTATTGCAGTACTATATGAGTTTGTGTCGAGATTTGGTCTCATTCATAAAATTTACTACATAATATTTAAGCAACAATGCCACATGTTTTAGCCATATTCAAAAAATACTTAACACAACGGTATTTCGTTTGTGTGTGTGTGTGTGTGTGTGTGTGTGTGTGTGTGTGTGTGTGTGTGTGTGTGTGTGTGTGTGTGTGTGTGTGTGTGTGTGTGTGTGTGTGTGTGTGTGTGTGTGTGTGTGTGTGTGTGTGTGTGTGTGTGTGAGTACGTGTGTGTGTTGCGATGTCTTGTTCAAATTGTAAACTAATTTAATGATTCTTTTTGTAAATAACTTAATTTCAAGACTAGTACCATATAAATTAGGACATAAAAGTTTTAATGTAATTTTTAGAGAAAATTCTCGTTGTTACCTTGAGCTTGCGATATTCCTTAGTTCATTCATCAAGGTCGAACAATAAAACCATTACACAGTGGGATACATTCACAAACACTCTTTCTCAATTCTTAAGCTAAATGCGAAACTAAAATCTTAAACCAAAATTTTGGTAAATTTCAAAACATTTACACATGAATACTCAAAATTGCTTGCAACAAAATATTAAATTTAGAAATCAAACAGATAAAGTTACGAGAATTATCTACGTCAACAATGAACGAATTATCTCTTTTAACATTTCCCGAAGGATGAACAGGTGTATTATGTTTTACGGGGATCTTAGCCTTTAACCCTCTCAAATCCTTTGAATCCGTTAGACTTACCCTTGTCTCTTTATTTGAGTAGATAGGGTGCAGATGCGGTGATTCTTCCTATAAAATATTGCTTTAAAAACTGAAATAGTCCGTTACATAAAGCTCACTATTACAGTGTTTGTAACAATTGTTTCATAGTTTGTGGAAGCACATACATAATATTATAAAATTTTAAGTCATATTCTTCTTTTTCTTCTTTTTATCAGCTTGAAGATTCACTGCTGGACATCTGCGACTGCAAGGCCCCTGTTTTTTTAGGGAGGATTGGCCTTAACGTTACGCTTAGCACGAGGATTAACGATCGCAGTACCAGACGTGAGCACCTTGACGCTGTTGCCCATTTTATTTATGTCGTAAAGGGGTTCAGAAGTTCAGAGCAATATAATTTATAGTAAAATAGTCAAAGATTTTTAAATATAATATATTATACCGTGTAGTGGCGGTGTAAGGTATCCTACCCATACCATCCCGTAGGTGTCGTAAGAGCTGACAGAGAAACAAATCAGGATGAGCAGCGTCTTCCTAATAACGATTAAAAATATAAAAGCTGCCTTTTTCTAAAAACCTACTCAAAACTTATTACTTGGAACTCTAATATTTACATCACATTTCCTAACCTTACTTGTATTTTTCAACTATCAAGCTCTTATTTTTATTTTACTTTAATTCTTTAACATAATTGTATAATTTATATCTATCTGTTCAAAGGGCTTTTTCATCCAAAGTTTTTTAGTGAGTTTCGAGTCAATCACCAAGTAACTTAATAATGTTAATAGAAACTGTTATACCCTATTTCACTCTCTAAGGGGTTGAACTTTGAAAATTCCTTCCGTAGTGGATGCAGAACGTCATAAACGTCATAATACAATATTTGTCACACAAACTTTGAACCCTCGTTTCAAAACCTTAAGAGTAAGTTTAAGAAAAAATAATAAACGGATATTATATTATTTTTTATTAAAGAACATTACACATACACCCTAAAATAAAGTTTCATATAAACTGTAACACCCTATTTCACCCTCTTATGGTAAAATTTTCAAAAATCCTTTCTTAGTGGATATCTACGTCTTAAAAGGCAGCTGTGTCCTAATTTCAGAATTATACGTCAAGCAGTTTTGGCTGTACGTTGACAGATGAGTTAGTCATTTTTTTTGCCCAAAGCAGGACTACCCTCCGGGCAGGGAGGTGGTGAATGCTCATGCCATACCACGCAGCCGGCTGCGTGGTTATGTGGGACTCACTATGAAGTGCCTATCCACTAAACACCACCTGTGGTACTGGCTTTGGCCTGTATGACATATCTGTCGAATCGGAAGCGACCCCCTTAGGAAGGGGCGCAGTGAGTTAGTCACTAATTTTTTTAAGGATTTTGAAATATAGGTATTTAAATTTTAAAAAATCAACAAAATTTAGTTAAAGATCGTCACCAATCGTTCCAGGCTCAAACGTGGCCAAAACTGACTGTATTACCGTTATGTAGTCAGCGTACAAATACGTTGAGTAGAAAGTATCGAGTGGACATCAGCCTCTATCTGTAATCGTTTGTTATATAGTTTTATCACAGTTTAAAGAATGGTTTGACTTAAAAATGAGTAAACGTTTATGTAACTCTAACCAGCTATTATCAGCATTCACGCTTTCGCCGCAGAATGTTCTATTCCTGCGTTTATCTCTATAGTGGATAGAAAATATATAGGTTTTTGATTATTATATTAGTAAGTATCACATTACAGTTTAAAAGAACTTATATAATATTTGGCTCATGAACAATGCTTGTTGTTTATGAAGCATTATGATGAATGTTTTTCATTATTTTTTAAATGTTACACTGGTATTTTCTCCTGTATCGTTGAGGCAGTTTACATTCATAAATTGCGCAAAGACAGACCTGAAACAATTACCTGTAGTTCGTACAAATGTTTATTCCGTGTGGCATTTGAACCTGCTGCCTTCAGCCCGTAATTTATTACATGGATCCGTCAATATACAAGGTCATAGTAAAAATTATAGTATTGTCATAGTATATAGTAACACTCAATTTCAGCGAAAACTTTAAAACCTGTAACGTTATTTGACTGCCGCCTTAACTTATAGTACCTATATAAAAAAAAAAAAAAAGTTTTCTTTTCACTTCTTTCACTTATACGCTTTCCATACTGGCACTTACGTTGGCTTTTAATTAATATTAAAATAATTACATAAGAATAAATTAAAATCATTTGATTGGTGGCGACCTGGCAAGACATGCAGGAAGTCGAAGGATGCAGGTGGCTCAGGACCGTGTTTTGTTGCATTCCTTGAGGCCCTATGTTCAGCAGTGGACTTGTGAAGGGCTTGGAAGGAAATTAAAATCATACTCAGTTAAACATACTTCTAAGTAAAAAGTCTTAGCCAAAATTGCGTTTGCTGAAAATAAGGTTCAGTTAATCTGGAATAATTTCAATACTTTCTTTTAATAATTCCACCAAAATAGAACCTACTTTGGTTGAATTATTAAAAAATATTCTAGAAATTTGAATAATAGCCACGCAGAGCAAGTCCCGAACTTTATCAATATAATTTTATTTTATCGTCGCAATATTTATTTAAACTTTGTGACATACAGATGTAATGGTTTCTGAAAGTATTGAATCAGTCATCCGATATTTAAGTGAATAACAAGCTAACTTGTTTGCAGTAGCCAATTACTATCAGGTTGACAAACATAAAAGACGATAAGTGACCACCTGCAATCAACTTTCACCTGCAGTCACCTGAGACTAAATATGCTCTGCAGCTCAGTGAAAGAACTAGGAAAGAGTGGTTCCACGAGACATACTCTTAGGCAGAATGGGAGTTTACAATAAGTACTTCACAGCCTCCGTAGGAATTCATAACTCTATTAGTAATATCGCTAATGACACAAACTTTTCACTTTATTCGGAACTTTACAATTATCATCATAATGTACCAGTGGTTAAAAGAATTTCCAGAGTACAAGGTTCAAATTCCTAAAACATTGTCATGCACTATTCAAATTGTTTCACTAATTGTGAAAATAGTTGCAAAATTATTTACTTTCGCGTATAACCTTTTCATTTTAATAAAACAATAAATAAATCAATTATAACGTCTCAACTAAAAGATAAATAAAATAAAATAATAAAATTGTATATTTCAGATAATTTAAAATCCATATGTGGGTTAGTAATACAAAATAATAATAACAAGGGTTAGTAAAACGGCTTGCTTAAATCGAGGATAGGCCCAGTGATCAGTCTCTGCACAAGATATCTTTTAAAAATTTAGATTACCCAATAAATTCTCATTTATCTCATTCTCTTCCTAAATGTTATTTAAAAAAGTAGTTCAGTAAAAGTAATGGATGGCGACTTAAAAATGCATTCCGAATTTTATTCTCAGACGACATCCTGGCTCCTCGTAATGTCAAAACTCTTGAAAGCCGTCAGAGAGCATCTTTCAGTCAATCCTTCTCGGAATTGCCGCTGCCGCCCAATAATTCTGAACCTTTACAAATTTCCGAGGAACTTTAGAACAATTATGTCATTTTAGATGGCTATGCTGGCGCCATTGACGGTATTACGCCTCAACATCTTAAATAAGCACCCTGCCGGTGACGCCGACAGGATAATTCGTAATGAGATTACAAAATTATGTAATTTTATGCTTTCTGGTAGTGTTAATCCTAATTCCATTCCATTCTTATGGGGTCAAGATTATGTGCCTTCAAAAAAAAGGATAGCGGTATCGGTCCTATCGCTGTTGGTTCCTCATTTCGACGCTTTACTCAAAATTAGCTTGGCACATAATCTCTAACCTTCAGACAAAATTTCAGCCTACTCAACTAGGCTTTGGCACTAGAGGTGGCTGTGAGGCGGCGGTACATTCAGTGCGTAAATTTTTAACAAACTCTGATGCAGATGTTCTTGTGAAAGTTGACTTAAGGAATGCTTTTAACTCTATCGATAGGGTGACCATGCTGAAAGAAGTGGCTAACAATACCCCAGAAATGTATCATTACGTGCCAAACTTAATGAAAATAAAAAATGTTACAATCAAAATACTAACTTGTTTTACGAAAACCAACCATATTATCGATTCTGGTGTCGGTGTTCAGTAGGGTGACCCACAAGGTCCAGCTCTTTCAGTTTGGGAATTCAACCCATTATTTCAAATTCGAAATCCAAGCTAAAGGTCTAGGTCATGTAGAGCAGATAACGTCTTCAGTGATCTTACTCATATTTTTTTAAATTTTAAATATATTGGTCTTGAGCCAAATAGCAATAAATGTGAAATATTTTTTCCAATAATTTGTCTAGATCTAACTGAGACATTTTAATTGAAAATTTCAATCATATTTCTCCAAGAATTAAAACTGTCAGTACGAAATCGCTGTACCTGCTAGGTGTCCCGTTGTTTTACGATAGTATTAAACCTTTTTTAAAAACAAAATTTGATCAGTTTTTAAACCACGTTGATAAATTGTATATCTTAAACCACCATTGCTCTTACTATTTTAAAATATTGTCTTCTTGTACCTAGATTAACATTCTAACTCCGTTCCGGTCCAGTCTGTAAATGTTCAGATATTTAAAAAAATATTGATAATAATGTTAAATAGCTATAGAAAAATTCTAACTTAAAGACTAGACTAGACTCAAGCTACATTACCTATAAAATTTGGTGATATTGGTGAGAAATCTTTTCGCATTGCATTGCCTGCTTTCCTTGCTTCCGTGCAGTGTCAGTGACTTATAACATAATTCTAAATAATAAAGACACGGTTCTTTGAACGATGTAATCCGAAGAACTCTTGTCTCTATAAATGTTCCCGCGGTTTTAGAGCCTTGTGGAATATTTATAGACGATGGTGACTCGACGGTATGACATTGGTCCCTTGGGAGAGAGGTAAAGCCCTAATGTGGGACACTTTGGCAGCCTCTCTTATACCACGTTTAGAGCCGGGGCGGCGTCAGAGGCAGCTGAACTAAGTAAGTGGCGCAAATATGAGTCTCTGAGAGATGACTACATATTTGTGCCATTTGCTGTAGAGACTATCGGTCCGTGGGGTCCACGTGCGTTGAAGTACCTAAAGGAACTCTATCCACAACTGGTCGTCGCTGCTGGTGATAAGAGCGTTGGTTCTTTTCTCGCTCAAAAGCTAAGTATAGCTATTCAGCGAGGAAACGCAGCCACCGTTCTTGGCACGATACCACGGGGAGTAGGACTTTATGATAATTTATTAGTTTTAGTTTTTTTTTATTGTAGTTTTTTTTAATATTGTAAATTTTTCAATGTTATGTAATATTATACTTTATTAATTCTATTATCTGATATGACGTGATATGTGCTTTTTTATTTTTGAGAAATTTTCCCTAATTCATAGCTATTACCATCGCTGATATTACTTGGTAGATACTTTCAAATTTTGAAGAAATTAAGTCAAGTTTTTGTTGCTGATAATACTTTCCGTATTTTTGACAAAGTTAATAGAAGTCCTTCTTTTCAAAGTTAATAGAAGTCGTTCAAGTCTTGTCTTTTAAAAAATAAATGAATATAAAAACTTATTTTTTTAAATTGCAGTCTTATCTTGATCCATTAATTATTTTGAAGTAATTAATTGAAAAAAAAAATACTCCTTAAAGTTTTAATATCCGAGGTAATATACTTTTTTAATCTTATGCGACACACGTTAGTAAAAGTGAAATAACATCGCGTTCTTGAAAAAGATATCACTGAATGTTTTTCATTAAAATCATGGTGAAATATTTATGCCCCCGTTCGCTGGCTATTCTGAGTAAACACGCACGATGTGCTCGTAAAATTTTCATAATTTCACACCTGACTTCCTCGTAAAATCTCCGCGTTGGAAAGTTTGACCTTAGGGATATTGATATTTTTATTTATAAAATGAAATTTATCCTTACAAATTACAAAGTATTTATATATTTCAGCTATTTTAATATAATCATAATAAGTTGTCTTGGCTGCTCAGTTCAATACAAATTTTCTTAACAATTACATTAAGATGACGATAGAACGGTTAAGGATATGTACTGCAAAACTCAGCGGTTGTGGGTTCGAAAGTATCACACGATTACTGCCATGAACCACTTACTTTTTATTTATAGGGACATGCCTACGCATACATGCTTCGTGGGTGCAAGGACTGGACATGTCACAATCGCATCGACTGAAGCCTTGGTGTTCCACATTTACCGCATATAAGCAAATCCATAGGAACATTGTCGCACACATCGCGCCAGCAGCATTCGTTTTTTGGTGGGGTTTGTTTGGAATAGGACAGCCCTACCCGTATTCTTCTCTTCAGAACCTACATGATTCTTTCTTTATTGTTCCAGCCATGTGGCTAAGAAAAACGTACACCAGAAAGCAAAAGCCTTCCCGGCCTCAGCAGTGGACCTAGTCTGTGGGTCGTATACGCATACATAATAGGGCGAGTGCCACCTCGCAGTACCAGCACTTTTAAAAGGTAAAAGGTTAATCCTCCCACAGTAGTACAGCTACGTGCTTCTGGATCAGCTTCGCTATGCACACTCAATGCGGTCACCTCAAGCCGGCTCTTCACCTCGGGCTAGCTACCTGGGTCCCTCTACGTTTACCGTAACCAAGCCACGGCTATTAAGCCCCCTCCTCCATCATCGGCTCGAATCCTTGGTCAAGTTTTAAAACAGTTATTGGGTTTTCAGTCAGAAAAGCCTTTCAAAGTCCTATAAAAGTCCACTGCTCACATAGATTGCCTCATAGGGTGGATATATGCAATAGCTACCACGCTAAAACAGCAGGTTGGAAAACGGAGTGTTTTATTTTTAGTCGTTATTAGGAAAACATAGCTGCCTATCTCCTGATTTGTGTCTCTCTGTCGCCTCTTACGGGGTAGTTGATATTCTTACAACGCCACTACACGGTATTAAAATAATAATAAAAATAATAGACAATTTCCTCTTTTTATCCTTATTGAGAACCATCTGTAAGCTATAATTTAATTAAATAGGAGATAACAGTCTATATATGAATGTTTCTTTGCTGGCCACAGGTCTCTTCTCATTTCTGAAAGCGTTGTTATTGCGGGAGCAACTCCACCGCACTGTGTTCGGTTACCAGTAAAAAGAGACTCCGTTTCTCATCACTTACAAAACATGCGGCTATTCTACGTTTGTATTCTTTGAGATCAGTTGCAGGTGCAGCGTGACTCTACCACGTGCAATATCTTTTGGTGTCATAAAACACACTAAGAGGAAAGCTTTATAGCCCCTAATAGTATTAGACATGAATATGGTGGGTAGATTGGCGAACGCGGTATCAATCGTTTCGTACCTTATGATCCCCGTCCGACACATTGATGTTATTTACATGAGGAGGACCACGCTCTCACAGAATACCAGCGTAAAATAGCAGCTTAATGCTGCTGTTTCGTGCGGTGAATGTAAAAAAACCGGCGATCCTTTTAACCGGAAATGAGACATTTCATATTAGTCCTCAGGGGGTGACAACGCATTTGCAATTTGATTCTTAGTCGAGGAATGATATAGATGTCTATGAGCCACAACATACACTTACCATCAGGTGGATTGTGTGCTCATTTGTCTATTAAAAAAGAAAAGAGGTTATGAATTATCCTCATAATTAGCCAATTATAATAAGAAAATTTATAAAAATATAATTTAATAAAACTTGACAAACTTCTGCTAACCGGACGCTGTAGCAGTGAATTTTCTACGCAACTGAGTATTTAGTAATGGAACCATTTAAGTTACTCATATTTTCCAACTAATCGAGATAAAATGACGAAAGCATAACGGGGAATATCTTCCGCTCGGCTACATCAGCCACCGGTAGTAGTGAGCTGATCTTTTCAATGCTACTAGATTGTAATGTTTTCATTAACAACTTTTATTCTAGAATATTACTTTGACCAAGGTTATTTTCAGGAAAGTCTATTTAACTTTTAAATAAGAGCAATTGGAAATATAATACTTCCAATTACTAACGATCAGGTAAGCCGTGTGATTTTATGCTCCTTCTTCTATTTAAAAATTAAATAAAAATGAAAACTTCAAAAAAATTAAATAGATTTTGACGGGAACTTGACCGTCGGCGAATTGTTGCTCCTGTCTCAACGTTTAAATTATGGTTTGAAGTTGATTTTGATAATTAAAAGTAATGCGATTTTTTTATTAAATTTCTGCAAATGTTAACTTTTTCCGTACTGTTTATACGCTTTACAAACTTTCGATACTATCGTCATCTACTGTCTGGCTTAAGTTGTCGTTGAAATCTCCAAAAAATTCCGCAATGTGATGCATCAACATATAGTGGAGAAGTTTTTGAACAAATAATTATAAAGGATCATTTCCTACTGACAAATGACTTCCTTACGAAATGTATTATTGGAATTCACCGACCACCTACAGTTGCTGGGATTGAGGTTAACTCCAACCGGAACTTTGCGCGGTGTATTGAATATAAGGACAAAGCAGCTGCAAGGAATTCAGGTGTTCTTACAAAGGTGCGGAAATACTTCACGCCAGGACAGTTGCTTTCATAAAGGGCAAGTCCGGTCGTGTTTAGAATATTGCTGCCATATTATTATATATGGGCTAGCAGCTGGTACATTTGTGTCACCAATAAGCCTCAGGTGACACAAACGTGGTTAGAACCAATCTTACCAACCTCAAGCACTCGCGCAAAGAAGTCAGGCTGACTTCATTCGGTGTTTTAAAGAATATATTTCGGAGAGTGTGTGCAGGAAGGAATAATGGTCAAGCACTAGCTTATAATGTTTAAAAAAATACAACAATACGAATCCATTATTTTACGAGCCCATTATCATTAATGACTCGTTATATTTACAAATTTAGAGAAATTATATTTTCATGCTGTTGAAAACAGCTTAAAGAGTTTTTCGAACATAATACTAACAAACATGTTTGTATCTAATTAATTGTAAATAAAGAATTTCAATTTGAATGGTAAGTTTGTTAATGCTTTTCATTATTCTTTGTTGGGCTAGTTGTTTTAACACGCTTTTATTAGCTTCACTTGTATCTATCTATCTATCCATGTAACGGAATCTTTAACCCCCCGACGCAAAAAGAGGGGTGTTATAAGTTTGTCCGCTATGTGTGTTTGTGTGTTTGTCTGTGGCACCGTGGCTCTTAAACGGGTGAACCGATTTGGGTGCGGCTTTTTTATTTAAAAGCAGGTTTTCTATCGGTGGTTCTTAGACACATGTTTTATCAAAATCGGATCAGCCGTTTCAAGGTCATCAGCTGTTTTGTTAGCTGCGGTAGGGTTCTTTTCGGGGGTTTTAAAAATTTTCAATTTAAGTTATTTAATGTAATTTTCACTAACTTATAGACGGCCGACTTGAAAATTTGCATCGTTTGCTCGTATCGAGGACCAATGACAATAAAATAATTTAATAACTTTATCCCAGTATCCTGACCAGGATCACCAGGATAAAATAAACCGATTTTATTTTTAGCATGTTTTTTTTTTGTAGTTTTTTATCTATAATTTATTTATTCTTTTTATGTTTTTCTCTTTGGCGTTGTAAAAAGAAATTATTTTTATTCTGTATTTCTTATCCTCTTTCTTTAATACTTACTACAAAATTATAAACCTTAAATTTATTGTGACGTGTATTTTTTATTTGTTTTATTTATAGATATAATGTAGTACAGGACTAGTAAGACTTATAAAACTAGAGAAAATACCTGGGAATGCAGAAAAATAAACGAGAAAAGGTGTTTCTGGAACCGACATTTCTATAAAGTCATTATTTAAAAAAAATTGCTTTTTCTAATGTTCCACTAATGTTCTGTTGGATTATGTCCATTAATGTTAGGAAAATATTTTTATTTCAAGATAACCACTGTATATAAGATAAAGAATCACGGTCACTTTAAAATAATGAACAATAACTAACAGATTACATGGGATCACAGGCGGCCTTACCCATTGCGAGGCTCCGGGTGGCAGGTCTTTGCGAGGCCCTTTGTCCTTCGTGAAAAGTAAAGTAGGTCCGGTTGTTTGGTTTAGGTATTTGTCATGTTTGAGGAGAAATGCTAAAGTTATATAAATAAATAAAATTTCAGTTTTAAAATATTTTAAATTAAAAGATTTACAAAATTAACAAATACAGAGATGATAAATTTTAAAATTGATGTTTGCGGCTTTTCCAAAGACTAAAGTCTTTAATTAAAGCACAATAATCTAACGAATGAGCTACGTCATTTTCGATTACAGGAATAGCAAGAGCTGAAAGCCGATCTTGTGTCATCGAATTCCTCAAATATGTTTTAATAATTTTAAGCATCAAAAAACTATCATATATAACAGCAATAACTCTCAGGACTATTTCGATAGTGAGGTAAACTTTAGTTAATTTTATTTCTATTATGTATTTCAGTACAGAGATAATGTCGTCGTTTCCTTCATGCACTATCACTAATTTCCTTTAATCTTTTTATATTAAACATGAAACCAAATATGCTCTCATGATGTTTAAGAGCCTCAAACCTAGGATGGCAGCTTGCGCGCACATTGTCGACAATAAAATAAAAATAGTTTATTTTGAAAATTTCTTCCGCATTCAATTCATGAGCTTCATCATCCCCTTCATAAACAAAATGCCTTTTTTTTACGTCGTCTTCTGACTTCTTTGAACTGTCAGTCAATATCATTTTCCTCGGCTATTTCTCTCGCTGTTACAAGGGATGACTGAAAACCATTTTCTCGTTAATTATCGAGCCAATTTGTGAATGCGTCTAGGTATTGTATAGCCACATCTAAGTGCATGTTTTCGCTTTGCCACATTTTACTTATAACATTTATCTTTGTAAGAATGTCATTCCATGTGACAAGTGAAACTACAAATTCGTAGGTAGTTATTTCCTTTTCTATAGAATGGCATTCACTGACCAACTGACAATCTGTTGTATTTTCTGCTAAATCCTTTAAAACATAACATATATCGCTTAGTTTTCACCGATGCCGCTCTGCACTCCCATCTAGTTTCAGAAAGTGGTTTTAGCGATAACAATTTTACACAAGCAATTAAAATAACGCACCTCTGACTTGAGCCGGCGAACAGAGTGTACAACCTTTGTAGCAAACCAAAATAAGATTTTGCTTGGAACAAGACTGAAGATGAGAAGATGAGATTCCAGCTGTGACTCCCACAAGGTAAAAAATAAGCAAGTGTATTTTTATTTCATGAATGCGTTTTGGACACCACTTCTTTCACCACGCATATTGGCACCATTATCATATCCTTGGCCTCTGCAGTTTTGCAATGATATACCTAACTGTTCTAAATCTGTGATTATATAATTAGTCAAACTCTCAGCTGTGGTTTTTTCGACGGCTAAGAAACCAATAAAATGTTCTGCAATTTCAGCTGTGTTTGTATTTAAAAATCTTATAATAATACAAGTGCGAGTTCAATCAAGAATAATCGAGTAATATTTATTATTTATTATTTTTTCAACAATTTGAGTCTTCACGTGACTTGCCATTAATTGTATGAGCTCATTTTGAATACTTTTTCCGATATAGTGGTCATTTTTATAGTATAATCTGTGGCCCAGAACATAATTATTATAATTATTTAACATTAATCGTCTTATCCTTTACTTGTTTTAGGTGAAGTCTCAGCACGGGATCAAATCGGGCTATTAACTTTACTAAATCTATAAAGTTGCCGCTTGTCTCACTCGAATCTGAGTCAGATGTTAACTTCTCTTTATGACCCCTGAAGGCCAAATTGTGGGATGCTAAAAAATTTACAATTCTAAAATATCTCTCCAACGTTGCCTTTCTTGTTCAATTTGTGACTGGGCCAAGAAGTCAATAGTGGAACAACTTTTTAAACCATTCTCTAAATTAATCCATTTCGACATACAATCTTTGTGCTGTCGACTAGATTCGTACGTAAATACTATAATTTACACTTTTCCAGCTCACTCAATACTTTAAATATTATAAAAACGTAATATTCAATAAAATTGAAAGATATGTACGGTACAGAAACGATTTTATAACTCACACTGCAAGCAAAATAATTCCAAGATGACAAGAGTTAACGAACGAAATGAAACACGGGGAGCCTAGCGATAGAGGAGCAGAACATTATGTCCCGACTCCCGAGCTGACCCGAGTGCTATGCGATTAAAAACCGATCTTCAAGTGTTTCCAGGCGCGATGTTCAAGTACTACATAATGAATTTTTCAATGATGTTTTGAATGAATGAATTAGTTAACTAACTTTATTTTAATTTACCGTTATGTTAATTAAGGATCAAAATCAAAAGTTTTAAATAAAAAAATATAGTTAAAAAAAATCTATATTTTTTAAAATTAGCTTTAAAAGAGCGAGGCCCCCTAATGTGCTAGACTAAGGGTAAGAGAGTCAGTATAAACACAAGCATTGGATCTTAGTCCTACGCCCAGAGGATTACACTGAGAAGTAACCAGTCACCACATTATACTGGGTCCTTATATTCTACAAACAAACCCAGCAGTGGATGCAGTGATGCTTTGCGATAGAAATGGGCTTCTAGATAACAAAAAAACAAGTCCACCTTATGATAAATGGATGCTGAGGTCCATAAACACCTACATCTATCATCGAAAAAATCAAAATGGAGATGCGTTGTCAACCTTGAGGACTAAGATGGAATGTGTCGTTATTAGTAAATAGAGTCTCCGATTCTCTACACCAACTGTACAAAGCACAACACAGCATTAAGCTAATATTTTACCTTCCTTCCTCTTTCTGTCCTTTCCTGATCGAGACAAGCCTTTCTACTGCAACCATAATTTAGCTGCAGCGTGGCTCTACCACGTAAAGTTGCAACGTGGTTCTACGTAAGATAGGTACGGATATTCCAATATTTGATAGTGAATAACTAAAATAATGTCATTACAAACAAATTAATCCACAATCGACTCGAACCATGTCGCATACGTACTCGAAAAAATTAAAAAAAAACCTGAACATAATTTTGCATATAAAATGCTCATTCATGCAGAAATTCCATATCTGATATTAATACGGACGTGTTTTTGCGCTGCAGTTTTACCGTTTATTGCATTGGATTTTTGCTGATAACTGCAATATTTGTTCAATATAATTTTAGAATTTTTTAATTAATATGAGCCGTTACCCGCCTCGCTGAGCGTTAACTTTAGTGAAAATTGTTGCAAAACCCTGAATGTATGCCCGATTCTATGGGATATAATTTGCTAAATTTAGTTGTGTAATAGAAG
>JAGSMP010002752.1:0-16213 GCA_029286625.1 Parnassius orleans
TAAGAGTAAGAGAGTCTGTATAAACAAAAGCATTACATATTAGTCCCACGCCCAGAGGATTACACTGAGAAGTAACAAGTCACCACATTATACTGGGTCCCTATATTCTACAAACGAACCCAGCAGTAGATGCAGTGATGCTTTGCGATAGAAATGGGCTTCTAGATAACAAAAAAAAGAACAAGTCCGCCTTATGATAAATGGATGCTGTGGCCCATAAACACCTACATCTATCATCGAAAAAATCAAAATGGAGATGCGTTGTCAACCCTGAGGACTAAGATGGAATGTGTCGTTATTAGTAAATAGAGTCTCCAATTCTCTACACCAACTGTACAAAGCACAACACAGCATTAAGCTAATATTTTACCTTCCTTCCTCTTTCTGTCCTTTCCTGATCGAGACAAGCCTTTCTGCTGCAACCATAATTTAGCTGCAGCGTGGCTCTACCACGTAAAGTTGCAACGTGGTTCTACGTAAGATAGGTACGGACATTCCAATTTTGATAGTGAATAACTAAAATAATGTCATTACAAACAAATTAATCCGCAATTGACTCGAACCATGTCGCATACGTACTCGAAAAAAAAAAACCTGAACATAGTTTTGCATATAAAATGCTCATTCATGCAGAAACTCCATATCTGGTATTAATACGGACGTGTTTTTGCGCTGCAGTTTTACCGTTTGTTGCATTTGATTTTTGCTGATAACTGCAATATTTGTTCAATATAAATTTTTTATTAATATGAGCCGTTACCCGCCTCCTGAGCGTTAACTTTAGTGAAAATTGTTCCAAAAATCCTGTTTGTATGCCCGATTCTATGGCATATAATTTGTTAAATTTAGTTGCGTAACAGAAGGACATTCTACATACTTTCAGCCAGACAAACATACCTTCACATTAACATCGTTAAGTTACCTTACTTAAAATGCTTTGGCTATATTTCATCTCCGTCAATAAATCATTAAAGATCACGTCCACTGCTGCACACATGACTCCTTCAAGGAATGCCATACAAAACAATACATCCATCGATCATCAAAATCATTGAGATAGTAATGACGGGCGATACCAAACTGCGATCAATTAAAACACTGAACATGCTCAACTTCTACGTGTAATAATGATGTCCTCCCAGACCAAATTTCGGTGAAGGCGGCCAGTCTCAACAGAAACTAGCCACCTGCGCAGGATAGGATTAAATTGCCCAATTGTATGTGAAAGCACAAATGCACTCTCAATTCTCTCATTCTCGTAGTCCGATGGGGAGGTAATCCACGCGACCGGTAAGAGATCAGGCGCAGCACCAACGACAGGGGGATAAACAACGCCAATTTCCTGACTCCTGGCTGTTGGTATACCGTCATATATCTGAATCTAATGGATTCAGATACATGACGGTATACCAACTCGTTTACATTCTGGCGACCGGTGTTTTTTTTTCATATATTCTAATAACAGACATTTTGCCTTAACAATAAAGAGTAATTTTGAAAGATTTGATTATATTAAAATAAACCTATCAATGAGTCTATTGTGTAAAAACATATATAAGTTGGTAGAAACATAAAATACAACAGTGACTATTAATATTTGTACTTTTATTTAATCTAAGAAATCGAGAACAATACATAAAAAGAACGGAAGCAATCGTGCCTAGCCCAAATTCGGACACATGGCGTTCTGTTGAGCAAATACTTAGTGTTTATATACCCCTAATATGTTTATATAACCTACTGAGGATCCATTTTGGTATTTAACCCAAGTGTACGAATAAAAATAAAGCCGACGAAAGAAAACGTTGCTAAATGAACTATAATTATAGGCTGTGAGGCATTCCATTTTAGTCCTGTCATGTTGTGATTGCATCTGTAGCCTTCTTCGTTTAAAGATGGTTGCCGTGTCTATGGGCTACAGCAGCCACTTATAGTCAAGTGGACTTTAAGTCCATTTGTCTCTTCAGTTTTATAACACAAATAACTACACACTGCTATGAACTGACACATTTCTTAACTCGTTACATGACCCGTGATCATATTATATGAACATTTCCAATGTTTAACTATAGAGTCTATTTCGTGGACAGTTAATTAATTCAAAGTGATATGAATGCTCCCACACGCTGACGCTAACAGTAAAACATAATAAGGAAATAATAAACTTACTTAAGACGCACGCTGCTAGAGTCTGCTAGAGAGGAAACTATAAAGGAATGTTACTATTCACTATCTAATGCTTTGGAGATATTTTTTCGTAGTATTGAATTGTACTGGCTAAATTTTTATCGTGGTGTTTAGCTTTACATAGACTTGATAGGTTGCACCGTAGGCTAGTTATAAACAAATTTTATATTTATGGACCAAAATAATATATTCACAATATATGTTGGTTTAGTGCCATAGAGAAAATCACAAAGTCTGAACCCTATAGATGGCGCTGTATAGTGTAGGAGTAAGAATACCCACAATCCCACATCGTCACTTTTTTGTCATAAGAAATAGTAATAATAAATTTTATTTTTACACTGTAAAATATCCTGAGTGAATATAATATATTATACATATAATATATAATATAATCAGCACTATCAGTTATTAATGAAGTAAATGAAGTTAATTTTACGAAACACATGCTTCTAAAAGGGCTTATTTACAAAATTTCGCAAACTGAGGTCTCGTTTAAACCCAGATCTGGTCGTCCTACAAACTTTTGTAATTAACAGAGTTCGGTCCATATTACGTTACGAGCATGGGGATTTAATATGAGCAGTTTAATTTTTTACCTAACAATCATCAAACATAGAACACTATTTAAAGTATATATATAGTAAAGATGATTGCAAGATGATGTTGTGACCAGGATTAAGAAAGGAATGCTTCGGTGGTTTGGTCATTTAGAAAGAATGAATGACGAAAGAGTGACAAAACAAATTTATGTTGCAGAGGTGAACGGCAGAGTCGGGAAGGAACGCCCTAGGCGAAAGTTTATCGACCAAATTGGCGATATATTGAAAATGGGCCAAATTAAGATTACCTTTAAGCGTGTATGCGTATATGGATGTGGAGGAAGCGAGAGAGGTGTATCAGGATCATGCCAAATGGAAGTCCATTATCTCTGCCTACCCCTCTGAGTGACAGGCGTGAGTGTTTATGTATGTATATATGTTATGTATATAGTAAAGAGTAGTTAAAAATTAGGCTAAATAAGATTTGCCTTTATTATTAGGTCCTTACATATGAAATTAGCGTTTTGTCGTACTGACTAATTTGATCTAAAATATCTCCTCTTTGGTTAAGAATTCCAAATTCCAAATTATAAATTCATTTAGCTGGTACATTTGAGTTTTGAAAACAGTCATTCATTTGTTTTTTCCTCATTATTTTATTCTTTGGCGTCGCTTATTACCGCACAATAGAAAACATGAAATATCGGTATATTTACGAGTACGATTTCTACCGTGGCACCAGTGTTGCAGAAATAGCTCGAAGGATTAATGATGTGTACGGCGATGATGTCGCAAAAGAAAGCACAGCACGTTTTTGGTTTAAACGTTTTCGTTCTAGAAATTTCGACCTTCAGAACCAACCCCGTGGACGGCCGGAGACCAAAGTGGAAAATGAAGAATTAAAGGCTATTGTGGAAGCGGATCCATCACAAAGCACTTCAGAGATAGCTGCAGACTTCGGGGTAACTTATAAAACTGTATTAATCCACTTGAAGTAAATCGGAAAAGTTAAAAAATTGAACGATGGGTACCTCATGAATTGAGTGAATCGAACTTGCAAACACGCGACGACTGCTGTGTTACTTTTCTCAACCGACACAATAATGAAGGGATTTTAAATCGAATTATTACTTGTGATAAAAAGTGGATACTGTACAATAATCGGAAGCGCTCGTTGCGATGGCTGATCTCTGGAGACCCAGCCAAATCCTGCCCTAAACGAAAATCGACTCAGAAAAAGTTACTTGTGAGTGTTTGGTGGACCGGTGACGTTCACTACAGCTTTCTAAAATCTGGCCAAACGATTACGGCAGATATCTATTTTCAGCAACTGCAAACCATGAAGGAAGAACTATTTGCTAAACAACCGAGATTGGTCAATCGCTCTAGGCCACTGCTGCATCACGACAACGCAAGATCACACACTGCCCAACAAACAACCACTAAATTAGATGAGCTAAAATTGGAATTTCTGCGACATCCACCGTCCTCCCCGGACCTTGCTCCAACAGATTACCATTTTTTCCGGAATTTGGACAACTTCTTACAAGGAAAAAAATTCAACTGCGATGCGGCAGTCCAAACCGCCTTCAAAGAGCTTATTGATTCTCGCCCCCATGGTTGTTTTAGTAAAGGGATCAATGAACTACCTATGAGATGGCAAAAGTGCATAGATAACAACGGTGCATACTTTGATTAATCAAATATATTTTACAAAAAAAAATTGACTTTATATTCCTCTCGTACAAAATGCCAATTTCATATGTAAGGACCTAATATTTTTGTGACGTTGATATTTTTGAATTATTTCAGATTTTTCAATTTCTCAGCTTTCATCCTGGCTGTAAATTTTTACCCTTTTTTTCGTTTGATTCCCGCTGACACCAATAAAATTATTTTGATTGCAGTACACGTGCTCGGCAGTGAAGGAAAATACCGTGAGAAAACCAGAATGTCTAAGAAAAAAATTTTATAAACTCGTGAAGTCCGCGGTCACGTATTACGACAGCGCGGTGGACACTTCTTTATCCTAAAACCTCCAATATTGAGAGGAGGACTGTGCCCAGAAGTAGGTTATCTTGACTTGATTCACTTCCATATAGAAGTATCATTAAAATCAATCCCTTTTCCGTTCGAACAATTTAATTATTATTATTTTTAATTTTTTCAACACTCTTAAACAATCTCTTAAACTTTCTAATAGCTTACTTCTCTCTCTCTCTCTTTTCTCTCTTGCATGTTTTTTATAAAACTGAAGTGACAAACGAACTTACAGTCCACCTGATGTTAAGGAGCCTATGCAGTCTTTAGCCAACTTCATACAAAGAAGGCTACAGATTCGTTGTGACCCTGAGGACTAAGATGAAATGATTCTGAATGAAGATATAAAAATAAATAAAGAATATTTTCAGCTTTCAAACTTTAAAATAAGAGAGAGTCTTTAGCGTCCCAAAGGGACTCTTTACGAGGACGAGTGCAACTCAAGGCCTAAGGTCTGCTCTTCAGCAGTTTGAAGAGGTTCTCTTTCTGATTTATAAAATATCTGTTAGGAAACAATTTTTTTTAATTGACTTATACATTGTATGTAAATTGTTTTTTATGAATATATTAACAATAAGAGCATCGTCTAAATAGTTACATTAAAAACTTCACCTCTATTTTCCACCCCTGAAGATCCTATTTAATAAAAAATCATTAAAATTGGTTCAAATTGAGAACATCAACAAACACAAAAAGTTACAGACATACATTAAAACATAAAAAAGAACACAATCGAATTGAGAACCTCATTTTTAAGAATTCAACTAAAATATCATTTGTGTTGCCAAGGATTGCATTCGGTTTGCTCGAGTAATGAGGGCATCCACGACACTTTCTGCCACCAGGGCAGCGCCACTTTGGAATGAGGTGAAAAATTTGACACATTTCATGGTGGGGAAGTTAATTTGTGAGGAAATTGTAGAGATTAATGTTTCCCTCTTTAATATTATTTATGTTTTATATTAATTAGATTAGATATCGATAAATCAAACTACGGATATTCCTGACACAGAACTAAGAACACAGCACCGATGTATTGTTTTGTGTACCATACACTAGAAACCTTTATATAAGCTTCATGCTTTCATAAGCTTCTGAAATCAGTGCTAAGACACAGTAATCATTTAATCGCTGAACCAGTTTCTGAAAAATCAATGAATATACATAAACAGGCGTCGAATATAGATTTTTTTTTTTTGGTAATAATTCAATTAATTTTTGTGTGGTCTTGTAATTGCAGGTGCAATTTATTGTACGTTAAACGCCTCCATGATACAGGTTAAAATCCTATTGAGGCTTAACATTTTTTAAAGCAAAAGAAATGTTATATTCTAGTAAAACGGTCAGCTAACGCGATATTTACATCAGTAAAAGAACCAGCAATAATATTTCATATTCATCGAGGAAGTGACCTTTTGTGTGTTCTTTATTTTATGACGTTATGAGTTTCTTGTCAAAAAGGAATGTAATAAAACATTTTTTTAGGAATACTTTCTACTTTGTTTCGAAAGTTGTATTTATACGTTTTTTTATATAGACTAAGGGTAACAAACGAGCACACAGTCCACCTGATACTAAGTGGGTGCTGTGGCCCACGTCTATCCTCGATTAAGAATCAAAATGAATGATGCGTTGGGACGTGTGATTACGATCGGCCATACCGTAGAAGAAACACTTCTTCTTTATGCTGCTGTGTTTCGTATACTGAGTGACAAGAACCGGACAACTTTTTTTACTGGTAGCATGGCATTTCATCTAAGTTCTTAGCTAAACTGGGAAAAGAAAAGTGAACTTCTCAAACCTAAAAAACAACTATGAAGAGAAAAAGTAATCTAGACCCTTGTAATTTTGCACACCAAATAAGGGCCTCTTGAGTACCTAGAATCCCAAATTTCATGAATAAACCTATTATGGTTCTTGACACACGTTAGTAAAATAATAGTGACTTTTAATAAGTATTACTTGTAATCTATCTTGAATAAAAAAATATTCTTTTCTATTCTATTCTATACGCATCAAAAACCTAGGCCACCTGTAGGTTATTCTGAAAATTGAAATTTGCCATCAAGGTAGATCATAAGCAGGCTATATTATGGTTGTAGCATGAATGGGTAGGCTCGACCGGGAAGGACCAAGCTCTCATAGAATACCCACGTATAATAGCAGCTTATTGTAGTGTGTTACATATGGTGAGTTAAGAGAACCGTAGCCGAATTTTACCGGAAATTAGGGATTCCATCTTAGTGCTCAGGGGTGACGACGTATCTGCAATTTGATTCTTAACTGAGGATAGATGTAAATGTCTATGGATCTACAGAAACCACTTACCATCAGGTGGACTATATGCTCGCTTGTCACCCTTATTCTATAAAAAAAAAAACAAAGAAAACATCTGAAAACTACAATAATTATGGATATTCGGTGCAGATTTTTTGGGAAACTTAAAATAATTAAATGTAATGGCCTTTAATGATTAAACGCCATAATAATAGGAATCCTACCCAAGGCGAAGCTGGGGTGGGTCACTAGTTACTATAAATGATTAAGGTTGGAAGAAAATCATGAGCTTGGTTCTCATTCAGATGTCAACTCTTTTATATGCGAAGCTGACAACGCTGAACTTCGTTTGTACCGATCTTTGCCCCCTTTTCACATTTATGATTTTGATGGAATTAAAATTTACGATATGTTAATTAATTTAAAAGAAATTTTTTAATTACATAGAATTGTTTTTTCACATATTATTAAACTTTTATTAAAAAAAGAAATTCTTCATAATTTAGACGAAATGATTCAATGCGATATAATTATTCCTGCATCAAAAGTGGACTCTTCACTAATACAAGGACAACTTAAGGCTAAGGGTTTGTGCTTCAGCTGCCTTTTCTGAGATGAAAGACTGAGATTTTTCGTTCGTTTAAGAAGAGGCGCTTTAACTTTATAATCTCATAGATTATATTTATAAAAAGGTAATGCACAGTGTACCATAATCATCATTACCATTTACAGTCCTCTGCTTAACCAAGGCCTTCCCCAATAAACACAAAAAAATATAAGCACTTAAGTTTTTTTTTTTTATTTATCACTAAGATCATAATTGCAGCCTGCGAAATAAGATATTTATTGTTAGAAATTACTACTATTGATTTTAGACCTGTAACTATTACATTTTTCAACGTCTAATCTATATATATTATATAAATCTTTTGTCCATATGTATGTGACTGAACTCCTCCTAAGCGGCTGGGCCGATTTTGATGTAATTTTGTGTGTGTAATTAATATAATTCGAGAATGGTTTAGATTCTCAATTGGACCCGGCGGCGATTTTATGGAGACCCAGAAATCACCCGTGCGAAGCCGGGGCGGATCACTAGTATATATAAAAATATCAATTGCCGTGCGTTAGTCTCGTAAAAACTAGAAAATGGCTCTACCTCTTTTGATGAAATTTTTTGAGTGTGTTTAAGTGGGCCCCTGGATGGTTCAAATTCACTATTGCATTCTGTAGGTGGCGCTGTCGTCGAGATCAAGAAATTACCCATACGAAGCCAGTTATAAGACTTTAATTTTTTATAATTGAAGGCATTTAGTTCGCCCTTTTTAACCTATCACTTAAGGTGATAACAATATAGCATAAATAAATAAATATTAGGTCATTTTTATTAATCATTACTTTCCATTTACTTATTTTACGCAGATAAAAATAAATAATTAAAAAAATATTATGACGCAGTTCTTAATACAAGCTGCATTGAGTAAATAATTCTATAATAAAATTTAAGTATTTATTAATCTGTTTAGTTGTTGTTTTACAAGGTAGAGCCATGCTGCAGCTATATTATAGTTGTAGCACGAATGGGTCGGCTCTACCGGGGAAGGACCACACTTTCACAAAATATCAGCGTAAAACAGCGAAAAATAGCAGCTTAATACTGTTGTGCTTCGTATCGTGAGTGTAGATAACCGGAGATTCTTATTACTGGATACGAGGCTCCTGGGGTGACAACGCATCTGTATTTTAATTCTTAATTGAGGATAAATGTAAATGCCTATTGGCCACAGCCCACAGCAACCACTTACCATCAGGTGGACTGTGTGCTCGTTTGTCACCCATATTCTATAAAAAATGAATTTTGTATGTAATAATATAATGTATTGTGTATTGTATGCATCGATATATATGTACTACGCACTAGATTTGGCATTTCGAACATTCACTATGTTCAAATGAACTGTACTGCAATCCGTACACCTTTAGTGTCATTTAGTGTGTTCAATATTCATAGGTGTGGAGCTGCGCTAATACAATTTCACATTAAAGCTTAAACCTGAACGTAATTAATAATTCAGTAGTCAAATAAGTAAAATTATTTGTTGGACAAGTGAATAAATAGGTAATAATATTACAATAGAAAAAATTAATTTCATCATTTATATGCCACGCTATCTACAATCATGGACTAAAATCTACTATCTCCCGCGCATGCGCGAAAACAGAGTAGTGCACATTTTTTGTTTGGAATAGCTTCTCTAGTACGTAGTACATAGAACTCAATGATTTTATGCATATTTCTATGTCAATTATCTACATTAAAATGCACAGAAAGCAAATCCATATTAATTAAAAGATCTTAATCTTAAATAACTGAGGATTTCATTTTATAAGAACCGTTTCATAATAACAATAACAGCACATAAAACTACATTGCCCCACAAACCATAAAATGATAAGGTCGTTTTATTCGACAATTTTATGACCCTATTCTTATGTTATGATATAAAATTTTCTTTACTACATGTTAGGCTCTCAAAAAATTATATGCTCTGGTAAAGCGATGTAGCGTCATTTTATACATTGCAGTAAATTATTTTTGTAATGTATTTGGAAAGTAGATTGGTGATCGAGGATTTAGAGAAAACCAGATATCCACCACCTTTGATGATGCTTTTGCCGCCAGTTTGGTAAAATATTTTAGATCTGGCATATCCGAGATAGTGTACCGCCATCTCATAGGAGGTTATGAGATGGTATATGGTCTTTCTAGCCTTTAGAGTTGCCTCTTATAAAACGTACGCAACTAAATCAGGTGATAGATTCTTTAACATCACCACAATAAGGCAAAAATGTATTTATTAAAAATAAAGCATGGTGCCAAGAATATATAATAAAGCCAAATAAAAATATAATCAAATAAAATATATTAAAAATGTGAAATCTTTTAAAGTAAACAATTTAATGTCTTAATTGACAAAGTATTATACATTAAAATGATTTCTTTAGTGACTTTTTGGTATACAGTGTTCTTCCACATGATGTTCTTTTATCAAAATAAACTTCGACATGTTTAACTATTCAATTTGTTCTCAAACTCTGTTTATAGTTTCAGAACTAATTGAATAACTAGGTAATTTAATTTATTTACAAAATGTTGTACTTCGCATGCTTCAATGTAGAACATAGTTAAACTTTATTATATATGTAATGTAATTGACATAATATATGTAATACAGCCTAAGTTTCATAAAATAAATAATTCCGATTAAAAACAATATAAAAGTAAATATTGGAAATCAGCAGATACACATACAATATTGTAGGATTACACCTTTCAAGTCTATCTGAGCAAGTGGATGCACTGATGTATTCTGGTGTGAAGGTTTAGAGAGCCAGCATAAGAGGGCATCTAACATCTACAGTCTGTGAGGCACTCTATCATAGTCCTCAGAGATGACAACGCCTTCTTTTTTGAAGTTGACTGCAGGTATTCATTGGCTACAGTAGACACTTACCATCAGGTGGACTGTAAGTTCGTTTATCACTTCAGTTTTATAAAGAAAGATCATTGCTTTCGCCCAACTTTGTTATACAGTGATGCAAGTATTCGTGCAAGATCATTGGTTATAAATAAATCATCATGAAATAAGTTGACACGTCAAGCATAGAACCGTTCTCTCATACAGTAATATTACAGTATATATTGGTAGAACGCTGTTGTTGTTCGTATGGCGTGCAAAGAACGAGGGATCCAATTACCGGTAACGATGCGTTCCATCTTGGTCCGCAGGGCTGATTACACCACTCTATCTTGATTTAACACTAAGAACTGGAAATGTATCTATGAAACGCAATGACCAATCACATTATGTAAAAATAAACATATGATCTAGAGGCTGAATGATTTATTATTCTATAAAAAAGATACCGTACATCAATATCTTCATTATTACAGTATTGAAGAAGTCCACTGCTGAACAGAGGTCTCACCTAAGAAATGGCACATAACACGGTACTGAGTCACTTAAAATCATTGACTTCCTGCATATCTAGCCGTGTAGTGATAGCGTAACAAAATCTAGCACGCTATATAATCCTGTGGGTGTCGTAAAAGGCGACGTAGGAAAATAAGCCAGAAGATTGGCAGCAGCACCCTTCTGATAAAAACTAAACAATAAAAACAAACATGCTCTTCCGCCCATCCGTTACCTTTACAACCTATTAAAGCCGTTCCACTGCTGACCATAGGCCTCCCCTATAGATTGCATCCTAGAGGGAATATTTGCCATAGTTGCCATGCTTGGCAAGCGGGTTCGCAACCGCAGTTATTTTATTTTCAGTCGATTAATTAGAAAGACGTTGCTGCCCGTTTCCTGATTTTTTTCCCTTTGTCGCCTCTTACGACACACACGGGATTATATGGGGTAGTGGATATTCTTACATCGCCACTAAACGATAATTGCCCCACTTCCGCCCATGAACAAACCTATATTAGTATTTTTAGCAAAATAACTCTAAATACATTTGAAACAGTCGTATCATTTTATATACAGCCGCCTTTTTTAACTTATTATCAGCCATTGCTTGACTAGTTATACCTGGTTACTGCCATGAGACATTCTAAATTTAGAGAAAATACACAAAGATTTTAGTTACACAGGAAATTCGGCAATAGATGTAGTCGCTGAAATACTTCGAGGAAGGCCTTATGGAGACGTTGCTATTTTATGGCAGAAAAGTGTCTTTCAGAGTGTTTCTGTAATTAAGTGTATTAGTTCACGGATTACGGCAGTGAAAATGACCCTTAATAACAGATCTTTTCTCATTATCTATTTGTTAGAAATCTGTTAGAAATGACACAGTGCTTAGGTGAAATAAATGCCATTGTTGAAAATTCTGAATTAGAGACTGTTTATATCTTAGGAGATTTTAATGCGCACCTAAATGAACTTTTTGTAGGGAGATGATGAATTTCTGTGTAGATCAAAACTGAACATGTGCGAATTTTGAGAACATAGGTATTGACTCTGGCTCGTATAGTTTTGTGAGTGATGCTCATGGGTGTATACGATGGTTAGATCACTGTCTCGTCACACAGTCAGCGCGAAAACAATAGCAAATGTTTACATTGACTATGGTGTTATCTGATCGGATCTACTATCCACTCATATTAGAAATAAATGTACAATTTATAAGGGCTAAAGTGCAGCTTAATGCAAATAAGTAAAGTTTTATGGTGGACGGGACAATTAGATCAAATTAAAGTATATATAGAGATTTGCAATAATAAAAATAAAATATTCATTTTCCTAACGAACTTATAGAATATGGTGATAAATTTTGTAATAATTCATGTATAAAATTTGTTTGGATAATTTATATAATAGTTTTGTTTATATTCTAAGTGAGGCAGCAGAACGAACGTAAGATGAGAAGAGTGCGCATAATAGTAAAAAGAAACATTATGTAAAAGGATTGAACACATATAGGGAGTAACGCACATAGGGAGGCTCGGCTAAAATTTCATATTTGATTGCAATATAACCGACCTACTCATGGGCCTATATATAATGAAATGGTAGAAAGTAGAAGAATTTTAAATCAAAATTACGTTGGTATCAAAATAATCAAGATAGAATTAAAATTGATGTCATAGCTTCACATCATACAGAACATAAATTTGGGAAATTTTGGAAAGAAACTAACAAATTAAATATAAAACCGGACCTACCATTGAGCGTGGATGGAGTGAATGATCCAGAGGCCATAGCCAATATGTTCAATGGTCTATGCTGAGCCGAATTCAATAGAAACACCAATTAGATTTTCCGCTAAACAGGTCAGAGAGATAATCGGAATTTCGTTTAGGTAAGTCTCCAGGACATGACGGACTCAGTATAGAACATCTGCAGCATGCTGGTTGTCACCTTCCTCGCGTCCTCTCCATGTTTCATTCACTGTGCATAAGTCATACGTATCTACCTGGAGATTTGATTAAAACGATAGTTGTACCAAAAGTGAAGAATAAGACTGGAGACATTTCAGATAAAAACAGGCCTATCTCTTTAGCAACAGTGACGGCAAAGGTACAGGCTACTAAGCAATGAGTTAGAAAAAGTTCTTCAACTTTGTGATACACAGTTTGATTTTAGGGCAGGGCTATGCACATACAGTGAAATATTGGGATTAAAACATACAGTCAGATATTATACAAATCGCAAAACCCTGGTTTATGGATGCTTCTTAGACCTGTCAAGAGCCTTTGACCTGGCCATTCTTTGGAAAAATGATTCCGAATGTAACTTGTCTCCTGATCTCCTGGGTATCTTCCGCTATTGGTACAATTATCAAATTAATCATGTAAAATGGTCAGATAAGCTTTCTCAACCGTACGAGTTGAAATGTGGCATGAGACAAGACCGGGGAATTAGTTTACCTCAATTTTTTAACTTGTATATAAATGGGCTGCTCGAGAGACTCAGCAGCACTCAGGTTGGTTGCCATTTGAATGGAAAGTGTGTCAACAAATGTGTGTTACGCCGACGACATGGTGTTGCTGAGTCCCTCAGTCAGCGCGAATTCGCGAGGCTTATGCAATTCAACACGGTCTTGTTTATAATATAAAGAAAAGTGAGTTTATATTGTTTAAAGCTAATAATAAGAGTCCCTCGCACATACCACTTATCAGACTCTACAGCACTGCTTTATCGAGGGTATCATATTTCAAATACTTGAGATACTACGTGACCGAGGATTTGCGTGATGAAATGGACATGGAGAGGAAGCGTAGGGCTTGCTATAGTGCCGTTAAAATAACTCTCTTTAAGGCATACTGCCAGTCTTTTTATTCGTGCTCCCTATGGGTCAACTACACACAAAAGAGCATAAGGCATTAAAGGTGCAGTATAACAATGCATTTAGAGTTCTGCTGGGGCTGCCCCGCATCTGCAGCGCTTCAGGCATGTTCTGCAAGGCCCGCACCGACGGGTTTGATACGATAATGCGCAAAAAAGCCGCATCGCTACTAAGCAGAACAAGAAACAGCGTAAACAGTATTCTGGGAGAATAGCACAAAAATATGACTGTCCTATAATAAGGCAAATTGTTAAGGTCCTGTGTGGCTGACTTACCTGTGCGTGTGTCATTTTACCTCATCCGTCCACCTAGCTGTATGATTATTAATATTTTGTGATTTTATAACTTCTTGTCTGATATGGATCTCATTTGTTATCCGAAATAAAGATTTTATTTATTATTTATTTATTTATTATAACTTTAGTTTGTTATATCTTACTTTGAACTTAGAATTATATTACTCCATAGCGATCTTACGCTTCCCCATAAGACTTAATTAGCACGGTTAATATCTCAGTAAATAATCCACGAATACATTTGAAACTAAAATGCAATATTATCTTTGTAACGTCTAAATGCGTTCCAGCTGTGCTAATAATTTCATTTATTTTCTTGAATTTAAGTGCTACGGTTTTCGTTACAATTTTTTTTAAATAAATACGGTAATTTAATAAGTTATTTTTGAGATTATACGTTGCATCGTTTCAAAAGTTAATATAGGATAAATAACATGAAGTAAAGTTACAGCTTATAGAGGGTTGAGGGCAAGGAAATGTCCGCCGTGCTGCACCAATGGTACTGTAAGTGTGAAGTTACTTGTGAGTTAGTAAAGTTACAGCCTATATACGTCCTATTACTGGGCACTGTCAATTCTGAGAGGGTGATGGAGTTGTTATTCTAACAACGCTACTCCATAGTGATGCTTAGACATGAAAGGTTCCTTACGAAGTTTTTTTTCACTAAGCAAATGACAAATCAGCCTTAAATTAGTAGTTTGTAATTTCAGTGGTGCCAGAATCGAACTCAGATTAATCGCGATCGGCAAATATTTTTGAAAACAAATAATATTGATCCTTGATTCAGGGCCAAAAAGAATTTTGACAAATTGCTATGATTCAAACAAAAACGATAATTCGCCAGTGCTCGTGGACAGCTTAGTAAGATTAACTGGCGTGTCATCAATAACCGGACGTCATTTAAGCCGAAAGCGATTAGCGGTGTGTTGGCGTTGCGTATTCTGAGTGTGAATCAATCACAATGTAAACCTGTACACACGTGTAAACAAAATTAATTCACAAAAGAAATATCATCTTTAACAAAACTATGTTTAAGGATTTTATCGCGTTTAATTTACTTATTTTTAATTCCCGACGTTTCGGGTGCTTTACAGCAACTCATGGTCACGGAGGGACTGCTGTAAAGTACGCGAAACATCGGGAATTAAAATAAGTAAATTAAACTAGATAAAATCAGTAAATATAGGTTTAGTCAATGTGTAGTGTTCACGTAAATATAAGAAATCATTATAGAATTATCATCATGAACATTACAGCCCTTCGCAAGTCCACTGATGAACATATCTCCAAAGTAATGCCACAAAGCACGGTCTTGAGCCACCTGCAGGGGAGCAGTTTGAGGCCAGTTTACTCGTCATTCGATACGAGGCTACCACTCAAAAACCTTTCTTACCCATTGGTTGTCGGTTTGTCGAACCATGGGGCTATGTTGGTTAATTTGGTTCTGCTGTGGATATCATTGTTACCGTTATTAAAGTCCATTGTTGAACATATGCCTGCTGCAGCTATATTAGTAGTATAGTTGTTTGGAAGGGAACTGGCTCGACCGAGGTCTTGAAAACATGTCCATATATTTGTAAACAATAAATTAAATCTATTTTAAACACATTATTTTCTCATATAATAACTATTATTCATTCATTAAAGGTACATTTATATGTTTTCATATATTCTAGAAGAGGATTAAAATGCAAAAGAGGCGTCAATGTGAATTGAATTTTTGAATGCTAAGTGTTTTTAATTTAAATAATTTTTAAATAAATTTCTACATATTTGTAATCACTAATACTGTGTAAGTAGATAGGTCGGTAGATACTTACTTCATTACGTTTATCATACGTTTCTTTACGCCAACCCAGTCGCTTCTTTTTATTACGCCTATATCCCATTGCGCCAACACTATGAACCTAAGTATCTATTTCAATATTTTTTAATTTTACGTCGTCCTGTTGCGTAATGTGTGTTCTGAGCGCAAGCGACACAGCTCTCCGTTCGAAAGCCGAAGCGAGTGAGCGG
>JAGSMP010002753.1:0-18428 GCA_029286625.1 Parnassius orleans
TTGTAATCACTAATACTGTGTAAGTAGATAGGTCGGTAGATACTTACTTCATTACGTTTATCATACGTTTCTTTACGCCAACCCAGTCGCTTCTTTTTATTACGCCTATATCCCATTGCGCCAACACTATGAACCTAAGTATCTATTTCAATATTTTTTAATTTTACGTCGTCCTGTTGCGTAATGTGTGTTCTGAGCGCAAGCGACACAGCTCTCCGTTCGAAAGCCGAAGCGAGTGAGCGGCGGTACCGGGCGGCAGGAACAAGCTTTAAAACGACGATAGTTTAGGTAATTTCTTTTTACGGTGAAAATAATGATAATTAAAAAAAAGTAAAAAACATAAGCCCTGCTTTATAGTTAGTTCAGTTAGTATGCAAAGTTTCATGATCTAATTTGAAGTATTTTTTGAAAACCAGCGGTTTATTTTTCGGTTTGGAGGTAACTTTGGATTTTTTTTCTATCGAGAAAATTTTATGGAATCGTGTTTTCGTCTAACATAGTACTTAACATTAATCCTCAACTTCACCATATATTTATTTCAAAATCAATGATGCAGTATTTTCGGCATAACGGAGGATCATGCTAAGCCATTTGAGGTAGTATAGGCCCTTAACAGATAAATTAACAATATTCACTCTCTAAACATTTAAAATTCTGCCGGAAATAGAAGATGCAATAAGTATCTATCGGAAAAAGACGCAAGAAGTCGTCTGCTATGTAGATATATATATCTGATTTACTATAATGTACTTTTTGTTTCAGGCACTATTCCTATCACATTATTTCCACACGTCCCAGGTTGACTGAAAGAGAATGCCAAAAGGCATTAAATCCCTTTGTAATCCTTTTTATGAAGGTGTAAATAAAAAAAACTATACTCGATATACAACACGATCTCTTCTACAGGTTTTTCATTGCATGTTTATTTATGGAACAAAAATATGGATACTAAAATAGTTATCTTATCATGTCATAAATTTTACTAAAATGTAGGAGGGTGCTGGTAAATAAAAATTGCAAAAAAAGTTTAAAACAATTCATAAAAAAATTACGCAACGTATCAACTTAACAAAAAATTCAGAACAATATTTATCCGTTGCAAATATGTTGAAACTGTGAGCTCAGATTTTTGAACAAAGCAGCTACGAAATTGCATGTCAAAACACGCCATACTCGCGCTCTCACTTGCGGCAGTTGACAAGCAAGCAGTTTTACCATTCAACGGGAGTGTAATATTTTATAATGCTGGCAGATTTTAAAGTAAGCCTCATCGTCGTGAAATAAATGTGTAGTCTATTTTAATCGCTATTATTTTGTTTCTCGAATCTGAAACCTTCCCAGCAAAACAATGATTATTTTAGTTAATACTATTGAATATTTACAAATATTATTGCTATTAAATAAAATAAGGGCAGTAATATTGTATTACTAGTATCTAAAGCTACGATTTTCAAAACGATTTCTTATATCTACGAGTGAACAGTGGTTTAGACACAGTTCACTTTGTGGACTGAACTGACTGAACAGTGGGTCATTCGTAGATAGGAGTGCTATCATCATATAAGTCCGCCTATCACTCATTGCTTGATTCTGTACTTTGTCACAGTGGCGACTGTGACAAAGTACAGAACATGAGAGTCTGTACGTGAGAGTTTAAGCGCCGGTAACCTTGAGCAGGAGCGTGTAACGCTAGGGTTGATACCGAACCGAAATGGAATATTATAGACTTGTGCCAAAGAAGATACATAGTAGGTATATGTTATATAATATAAACTTATCTATTTAGATAGTGAAAGATACGTTAAATTTTAAATCAACTTTTATTAAATATCTTTACAGTTGGGGAATATTAAAACTTCCCACAAAACAAAATATGCACGACAGTTAATGCTAATCTTAAATAATTTACCAACACTTAGTATTTCAGTACGCAATAATCAGTATTACCAACTACCCTTTAAAAATTATTTACTCTTATATATTTTTGGCTTTTTCGATTACTTTTATAATTTTTATTATTATTTCTAACAATTGCAAAAATTTGTAACCGTATGTATAATTTTTTTAGAAAATCTAAAGGGAAGCATAAGCATGGCATATCAAAGGTTTCCTGGGACATGGCGGCCAACAAGTTGTTCCCGATGTTTTGAGATAAGTCATTTTTATTTCTAATGAAATAATCCTTAAATCTCCTTTCAAGTGCCTCCACGAAGCTTATGAACGACTCTGGTGGTGTTATCAGACCTACCGTTGGCCTTAAGGCGTTGTTTTTATTATATTCTTTATAATATGTAAATAAAGTGTCTCTAGAGAGATTACAAGGTTCTTGTTGCTTATTGAAATACTCAATCATTTTGTGATACAACCATAAACACAATAATAAAGCCCGCCGGGCATGATTATTTTTGTATAAAGCGCAGTCAGTCTGTGCTTGTATGCGGTGCGTGAGATTAGAGAGACGAGACGCGAACTACTAGCTAGTGATGGGTCAACTCGAGTTACTTACTCGAGTTAACTAGAGTTGCACTTAACTCGAGTTACTCGAGTTGATCTCCTTAACTCAAGTTGGGCTGCTGTATACGAACGGATCAGTGAGCCAGCAAAAGGAAGCGCGATTCGTTCGTTGTGGGCGCGCTTTGTATTTCAAAGATATACTACAACCAAAACAATTCGTTATTTAGAATTTTATAATAGCTAAGTAATGTAATTTAATTTCTTTTATAATTTTGATTAATTATGATCAATATAGTTATGTAAGTCACAAACCTATTATTGTAATACCCGAAAAGGGTTGTTAAGTTGTAAGATACATCATATTTTTAATTAACGCCAAATGTAACACTTAACTTACAATAAATATTTTGAATTTGAATTTATTTAAGAATATTTTGACTGTGATAATTAAACTATTAATAGCTTATGTAACTACATCTTAAAGCTATTTAATTGGTATTTATAGTTATCCCAACCCACCAAAGAACTATTTAGAAAAACAAATTTATAAAAAAGTAATTTGTAACAAATCAATTACTTTTTTTCGTACTGCTAACTCGAGCTTAAACTCGAGTTGCGTGAATTTCAACTCGAGTTAACTCGAATCGTAATTTTTCCGAGTTCACACATCTATACTACTAGCCCTCGGCCAAGCAGTCGGCGACGGCCCGTTCCACGCCCCGCGCGCCTCTCAAGGCCTCCGCGCACATCCAGACACCCGCACATAGCCGCAATCGATTTTACGTGCACACATGCTTAAGTGTCCTTTCTTTTCGCGTACTGTATATTTTCTTTGACTTTGCCTAGTTTGCATAAAAGACTTTTTACACTGCTATCATACAAGTTGTTTGGAAGATGGATGCAAAGCCTGAAGGGGATGATAGCTACCATTTAGAACAGATTAAGCTGACCTTGTCTCAGACAAAGTCTGCTCCTTTTTTTAATTTAATTTGTAAGGTTTTTTTAACAATAAAATCCTTTTTTCAATTAATTGCAACAGTTATTATGTTATTATTTTTTATTTATTTAATGTGTGATTACTCATACAAAATAATTGCTTGAAAATCTTCATCAGCAGAAAAACATTCTACGCATGTTTAAGTTTAAGAAACCAAAAAATGTTGTGTTTATGCTATCATAAAAAAAGAAATAAAATAACCTTTGTTGTTCAAACCGTTTTAAAAACATGCTTAGTTATTGCCCTTTCTTTTGAGGTATTATTTACGCAAATGTCTCATCAACTCTTGGAATTAGGGTGTACAAAGCAAATTGCGGACGAATATTTTTAATTTTTAACAGACCAATAAAACAAAATTTTTTGTTAAAATAATTTATTTTTCGTGTTCAAAATTTTGACCGCGACTTCTGACACAAGCCCGGGCTCGCCTTCTCAATTCTATGGTCGTAATTTTCATTTTCATCTCCTGCTTCACAACTTGAAAAGCCGTATGGATTCTTCCTATTAACTACTCTTTAGATGATATTTCCACATGCGTGTATGCGAACTCCTTGGCCCGTCCCCAAAACAAAAAATCCACAAGAGTTAAATCAGGCGATCGAGGTGGCCAAGGGATAGATCCATCTTCCAAATACCCTGTATAAGAAACAACCGTAGTCTAGTCTGCTTCTAATTAATGAAATATAAAGACACTGTAAATGCTTTGGATGAACACCCCATTTAAAACCTGCTAACATTTTAAAGACATTTAGAAATTTAAGTATTTTTTCGCTCGTTTCATTTATGTGTCTACCATATTTTAAATATCTGTCCAGCCACATGCCTAAATTACATATATGCATATAGGTTTCTGAGATTAGTTGATAATAAAGGATAAATTTATCAAATAATAAATGCCAGTTGGAGCATTCTTGTAACGAAAACCAGACTCATAAAAAGTTTTTAACTTTTAAAATGTATAGTAAATGGATGAGCAAATGGAAATTGTTCTTTTAAGAAATTTGCAGATAAATATTTACGGTACAGAAATTTTATTTTCTTACGTCGAAAATAAAATATTTTTATACTCAATAAAAATAAAATACCTTTTATAATTATAAATGACACTGCAGTAGTGGACATTTAAGAAAAATATGAATATTATAAAAAGCTTCAGTTGCAGACATTTTCAAGAATCTGATATTTCAACAATTCCTACGAAGTAATTGTTAGTTACTCGTTAATTGTTATCCAATCATATGTTGTTAAAAAGCAAAGTCTTTGTAATTTTCATTAAAACTGCAATAGCTGGCTAGTTCGGCAACAATAAATGTGAGTACAATACACATAACTAAACTGTATCAAGGCTCTTTCAGTATTATTGAGAAATTGACTGTAATTTTTACATTTTTTTGGAAAAAAAAAACAGTGAGACTATAGAAAATATACTAAAGAGAAAATAGTGATTTTTTTTGAATATTTTTTGTCTATCAATTTATGTGTCTGTGTATTACATGAACCCAGAAACAATATGTTCATTGATTCGTTTGATTGTAAAATGATCGCTTACAGTTTCAACTACTTAGCCAAACAAAATAATCCGATAAAGAGATAACAAGATCAAAAAGAAATCAGCACAACTGATAATTAATAGAATCCTAATGAGTACTTATACTGGCAGCATATATAGGTAACTATTTAAAGAATATTGTCAGACAAAACATTCAGACCGATGACCGGTGTCGTAATCGCCACACTTGGCAGATCAACTTGTAATTTAGTATCAGTTGCTAAATATTGTTACTAATATTATTCATATTGTTGACGTGTGAAGTCCGCCAACACGCATAGGCCCAAGAGATTTGGATCAGAAAAAAAAATTATTCAGTAGAAAATCAGTACCAGAGCTGTTTAATTTTTTTTTAATAGTTATTTTTCTAATTGCAATCATTTCTTTCTCAACATTTATAGACTTATAATAATAAAAATTGAAAATTAATACGTAAGTGATATGTGACTAAGTGATTCACTATCATCAATAAAATAATCTAGAATGGAAGAACATGCAAGATGTATCACTTTAACTCTTGTTATTTTACACGAAAACATAAATCCTTTCTCGAAATTTACGCCTTCATCGACATAAAGCATAGGATTTTATGTAGACCCTTGGGCACTTTGTTTGTTATCCAGTCAAAATACGGCCACTAAAACCGTCGTTTTCGTTTCAAAATGTAATGGAAAGGGGGATCGATTATGTGTGATTATATGTTATACTTCTTATCTTACGTTATAATTTTTATTATGCCTTCTTTTGTTAAAACAAAAAAACCTAATACAGATTCTTTAATATAGATAATATTCTTATTTAAAGATATAGATCCTTCTTCTGAAAAAAAAATAGGACAGTGTACCTATTCATGTCAGGATAGACTAGCGGAAGAAGTGGTGATTAATAGTGTTTGTTACAGGAATTCATGAAAATATACGCCCGAGGATGGTCGTATGTGAAGATTGGCCGTAGACACGTCTTTAAAATACTGGCTAGATCGAGAGTAAAGGTTTTACTCTAGCGAAGCGTCGTTTCTTTTGGTAACGTTGCAGCCGTTGTTGTTTATAGGATTTTTGACAAAAAACATCATCGGAGAGCATACCATATATTTGCGACGAATCGCTAACGATCTGCTTGATATATTTTCTTGTATTTTATGTTGTGACGCACGCATATTTGCGCCATCCATTATGAGTGCATCTGAGTATGATCCGTTTTCGACTACATATATTTATAAATACAGGGTTATTTTGCAATAACCGACCAAATTTGCGGAGAAAGTTCAGAATAAGTAATATAAGCAAACGGTGAAGAAAAATTAATTAAAAATAATCTCAAAATTTCTGTCCTTTTTACCTTTTAAATTCAAAATGCGTGGTAGCATTTAGAAAGCTCTGTCGTGTTTTCTCATCGCCCATATCACAAAGTCTAAAGAAAAAAGTCTTCAACCAGTGCATTCTGCCTGTACTTACTTATAATGCCGAAACGTGTACACTGACGATACGGCTACTCCACAAGCTCAAAGTTATTCAGCGTGCAATGGAAAGACCTATTCTCGGAGTTTCTCTGGTGGATAAAATTCATACAATTAAAACATTTGTCAAATCCTCATCTGTCATCATATTTTTTTTTGCAGATTAAATGAATAGTTATTGTGATATTCTTACTTAAATATCCAATAATTTAGGCATTTCACCCGTCTCAGGGCCTTAACGTGTTATTGATTTCTCAGATATGCAGACAAGTTTTTTAGAGACTGAAAACGACACGATGATGCCAAATATATTTTGACAGAAGTAACGCTATGAACAAACAATTAAATAGACTACCAAGGGGTAGAATATTAAGATGAACAATAGTCAGGCGACGATCAATTTTTTAAAGAATGAGGGTGACAAACGAGCACACATTTCACTTGATGGTAAGTGGAGTTGTGGCCCATAGACATCTTCATCTATCCTTGGTTAAGAATCAAAATGCAGTAAAGAAGGGCCTCTCGTTCTCTACAAATACCGTACAAAACAGCATTAGGCAACAATTTCACGCTGATATTCTTTGAGAGCCTGGTCCTTCCATGGTCGAGCCGACCCATTTGGGCTACAACCAAGAGATTAATCCAACTGGAGTGATAAGCCGGAAAATGCACTAACCTGGGTAGGATCACGCTCAACAGAAAACCACAGTAAAGAAGCAGTTTAATGTGTGTCATGGTGTAGAGAAGAGACCCTTTTAGTGGCAGCGCAACCATTCTATCTTAGTCCTCAGAGGTGACACATCTTTATATTGATTCTAAATTGAGAAGATATGTTAGATTTAGGTGTCTACGGGCACAGCATATTACTCCTTCCTTCAGGTGGATTGCATGCTCGTTTATCGTCCTTTTAAAAATAATATAATATTATGTGGCTTCCATTTGGCCTGATAGAAAATCCATCTGCAATCAAGAAATTATAGACTGGCTAAAGAATGATGAATGTTAATGGCAGGTGTGATAAATATGAGTATATTTATATTATAAGTTCTGCAGTATGTGTAACAAATGTATCTGTAGAACATCTGTTAATCTGTTAATTGCGCTTGTTAGGGAAAGGACAAGGAAAATAACCCTTAGTCGATGTGGTGTCAGTATTATGTACGATAAATAGTAGTCACAACTTAAAACTAATAAGGGTTATTTGCATAAAAATAATTTAGAAGGAAATGCTAATTTCAAAATTATATATATGTAGTAAAATATTGCCAATCAGTTACTAAATACAACTCCCTCGAGTCTTAAAATCTGTAGTGAAAAATTATCTTTCCTGGCAAGCTGTAAAAAAGGGCATAAGTGTAAAATAAGTTGCGCAAACCTGGGTTTTTTACTTTATTTTGTGTAAAATAACCTATATTTTCTTAATATTACCATGGTAAACAAGAGTACGGAAGTTTTAGTAACTATAGATTTATACTTAAATTAATAAAATATTTATTAAATAAATTTACATATATTAAACATTATATTGTAACTTTTAATTATTAATGATTTTCTGTTAATATAATTATTATATTAACAGAAATATATAATTTTTTTTTCCAATGCTTAGATTACTATTCATATTTAAATAAAAACTTTCATTTCTATACAAAACATTTTTTAAATTAATTAAATTTAACATTGTTTGTTTTCCTATCCTAAAATTTCATGCACATTCACTTTAAATCTAATAATAATGTCTTCCAGACCAAATTTTGGTCACGGCAATCGGCGCAGGACAGGATTATAGTGCCATAGAAAGTTAAGGCAATTAGATTTCCCTTTAGAATTTAGGTACATAAACACTCACGCCTGTCACCCAGAGGGGTAGGCAGAGACTACAGACTTCCATTTGGCACGATCCTGGCACACCTCTCTCGCCTCCTTTACACCCATATATCTACGCATACACGCTCGTCGGTGTCGGTTAGAATTTAGGTACTGTGCTGATAGATGTTGTACAGAGATAAAGCTCAAATTTATAATTTACAAAATTGTATAACGACATTGTCTCTGCCCTAAGTGAGGCCGCGATTGCTAGCCGAAAGTATAAGAAACATTGGTCCAAAAACCCGTTGTAAGATGGAATAGATATGTTAGAGAGGCTCATGGGGAGGTTAGACAGAAATTTCATCCTTGGATGGCTAATGGACGGCCAGATTATGGCGAATTATTTGATCAAATGCGTAGCAACCGAAAGTTTTTTAAATCACGCTTAAAATGATGTCAAGCCCATAAGCATCAAATTGAAATAGACAACATGGTGTTATCGCATACCAAGAATATTTTAGTGCTTTTTGGAAAAGCACTAATAAGATGAGGACTCGGCCTGGCCTCCCAATGAGTGTGGATGGGATGAATGACCCTCAGGATATTACTAACCTCTTTAGAGAGATGTTCTCTGTGAAGTCCAAACTGAGGTCACCTTCTTGTGAATCGGTGCATGATGCTAAAATAGTCACTGATGACGTAGGGGACAGAATTATTGTGAAAGAGGTCGCAAATATCATAAAATCTATGTCCAGGGGTAAGTCTCTAGGTCATGATTGTCTCAGTATCGAGCATCTACAGTATGCTGGCCCACATATACACCGGGTACTGGCTATGTTCTACACTACGTGTATAAGGCATGCATATCTGCCCCCTGATATAACGAAGACCATAGTAGTACCGGTGGTAACTAATAAAACGGGTGACTTGTCGAACAAATGTAACTATAGACTAATATCCTTGGCAAACATCATAGCAAAGATATTGGACAGTGTGCTTAATACGCAAATTAATAAATATCTAAAACTGCATGACAATCAGTTCAGATTTTGTTCCGGACTATTCACAGAAAGTGCAAAACTTTGCCTTAAGCACACTGTCAAATATTATTTTGATAGAAAAACACGTGTTTCCTTGACCTGTCGAGGGCATTTGATCTGGTCAAATGCCCTCTAATTTTTTCCACAGTATATTGATACTGTGGAAAAAATTAGAGGGCATTAAAGTACCAGGTCAACTGATACAGAATTTAAAATATTGGTATGACAGGTCAATTGCATTAAATGGGCAAATGCTTTGCCGGAACCATACCGGTTATAGTGCGGGGTGAGACAGGGTTGACTAGGCTCACCTAGTCTCTTTAATCTTTACATAGATTGACTTATTGAGGCGCTTAGTAGCATGCATGTCGGATGTCATAGAGATGGAATATGTGTAAACAACTTGAGTAATGCAGACGACATGGTGCTGCTGAGTGCATCAGTATGTGGGTTAAGAAAATTGTTAAATGTTTGTGAGACATTTGCGGCCGAACATGGGTACAATGTAAAAAAAAGTCATTATATGATCTTTGAGGCCGGATGGGACCGTACGAGTAATGTGCCTCCCATTAAATTAAATAATACACCATTAACTAGGGTAGACTTTTTTAAAATATATACGTCATATGGTTACGTCCGACCTCAAGGATAATACTGACATGGAAAGGGAACGTAGGGCTCTGTCAGTTCGAGCAAATATGATTGCTCGCAGGTTCGCGCGATGCTCAAGGGAGGTTAAACTCACTCTATTTAGAGCGTTTTGCACATCTCTTTACACATGCAGCCTATGGAGGGACTACACGCAACGGGCCTATGGAGCCCTTCGGATCCAACACAACATCGCGTTCTGGGTGCTGATGAGGTTGTCCCGTCACTGCTGCGCATCAGCGATGTTTGCTCAAGCTCATGTAAATTGTTTTTACGGTACTATGCGTAAAAGAGCTGCATCTCTGGTGCGCAGGGTTAGGGCCAGCCCCAACGGCTTAAAATGATGACAGAGTGTACTGTCCCTATCTGCAACACTGTTTTAGGATGCATTTGCCCAACAACTAATTGACTGCTGGACATATTTATGCATTATACTTATAGCATTAAGTAAAAAAATAAAAAATAATAATTTTAATGCATGTATCCAATGTTGAGATAATAATAGAGTATTTAATTAAACTTTTACAATTATCATAATTCTTAATGTGTCCTAGATACTTGAAATTAAATAAATAATAATAAATAGTGCCCAAGTGTTTGCGTAAGCACACTCTATTCCTTCACTCTCATAGTCCGATGGGACGGTAAACCGATACGACCGGAGAGAGATCTTACCTGCTTTCCGAGACATGGGGGTGAGACTCCGCCAACTTCCTGTCTCCAGGCAGCTACTGAAAATTTCTTGACGGATAAAACTCAATAAATGATTTTTTTTTGGTCCGACCCATGATTCGAACCCGGGATCTCATGATCAGCAGTCGCGTTTACAACCACTACACCAACGAGGCAATCACTTTAAATCTATTTTATATATAAATAAAAAATGTACCCATGATTATTTGATAACGTGCCTCAAACAACTTTGGCACACAGTACATGAAAATGATTGATGAAATGGCATGAAACTTTATAATTAATAAACTTTACACATAGAAATATAAATTTGATTAAGAGGGATATCGTACAAATAAAATTTCATTAGCGTAACGTGTTTATTAAATATACATATAAGTGTGACTTCGGTAAAAGTTTCTCGTGTCCCTAAGTGCTATTTTATGATTTTACAAATGTGTTAACAGTGCACCCTTTATATAAAATAAGGGTGACAAACGAGCACACAGTCAACCTGACGGTAAGTGGATGCTGTGGCCCATAGACATCTACATTTGTCATCGATTAAGAATCAAAATTCAAATGCGTTGTCACCCCTGAGGACTAAAATTGAATGCCTAGTTTCCAGTAAAAAGGTCCAGTAAAAAGGTTTAGGCTGCAGTAGTCACCCTGATAGTATGATATCAGCTTCCAGCAAATAAGACCACAGATAAATTCATTGGGAAAACTGGCTGTCTATTAGACGAAACAAAGCAAGCCTACTGCTTGACGGTAGAAAAATTTAAGTGGGTATTACTAAAAAGCAGATTGGGCAAGTAGTAGTACTTGCCCAATTGTCTCCTTTTTTTATAAAACTTAAGTGATAAATTAACTTGCAATCCACTTAATGAAAAGTTTTTTTCTAAAATGTGTTAATTCGTCATAAAATAATCAGTTAATTCAATAATGATTTTTTATATTTACGTGAATACTACACATTGAATAAAACTACTTTTACGAATTTTATCCCGTTTACTTTACTTATTTTAATTCCCGAGGCAAATAACTACAACTTACATTTCCTAGATGTTTTAGTCATCCGAAATCCTGATAACTCTATTGGTCACACTGTGTATAGGAAAAAGACCCATATCAACCGATATTTAAATGGTAAATCTCACCATCATCCATCATAGTTAGCTACCGTGGGAACATCTTTGTTTCAGAGAGCACAAGGGATCTGTGACAGAAAACATCTGGCCGCCGAGTTTCAGCACGTCAAGCAAGTATTTCAAGACAACAAACTCAAGGTTCCGTGCCTACGTCACAGTGACCGAGTGAAGCCGGCCTCAGTCAAGCGTGTGCATGCTGTACTACCTTATGTAAGAGGAGTCACAGAGAAGGTTTGCTACATCTTGAAGCGAGCTTCCATTAAAACATACTACAAGCCGCCAAAGAAGATTAGTCAAGTTTTAACCATCCGTCAAGTGTAATATCCCTCTACATGATGCAGGAGTGTACAAGCTTGATTGCGAATGTGGTTTTTTTTACATAGGACAAACAAAAAGATCTATAAAATCCCGCGTGAAAGAACATATAGCTGACGTGAAATACCTACGCTCCGGGAAGTCTGCAGTCTGTGAACATGTTCAAGACCGTTCCCGCCATAACATAAGATTTGATAGACCATAAATCCTCGTAAAAGAACACAGATTCCTAGCAACGATGATACGCAAGGCTATTAAAATTGAAAAACATTCTAATTTCAATAGAAAAGATGGATACTGCCATCTGCCTGGGATCCTATGATTAACAAAATTAAATCCAAAACCAAACATATCACTGCATCACTTCAAGATACTGATAATGTAAGGCCGTTCCGCGTAGAACGGACCAAAAAAATTAATATTCAAAACCTGAAGTAGCCGGGCCAACTATGACATCAAGACGTCAAACATCTCAGTCCCCCCGTGATCATGTGTGCTATACCAGAAGTATCTGTACCTGCAAGTAGCAGAAACATCCTTATTTGATTTTGAAGTTATTTCATGAAATACGCAAGGCATGAATTAACTTTGAATAAAATTATTCTTAAGGATTTTATCGCGTTTAATTTACTTATCTTAATTGCCGACGTATCGGATGCTTCTGACGTATCATGGTTTTATTTACTATATTTACAAAAATCACTTAATAAGAGCAATTAAGGGGTGGTCGAATTTAATCTATTAGTTAATGTGACAAAACTTTTATTACACGTTTTATCAAGGAACAAAGAGGAATACCTATAAAAATCGTTGTTTTTTAAATATTTAATATAATACATTTATTACTTGGTTATTATATAGATGATATTTGGGTATGTCATCATAAATGTTCAGTTTCACGTTACGAGTTTTCCTGTTGTTGGAACTAATTCGAGATAATTTTTTTGTATTAAACGTTCCATTGTAACACAAGGGGAAATTCTACTATTATTATATCTCTTCTTAGCGTTATTTAGAAAGCTATTTCTTAATTATTAAATAGAGTCGAATATAGTTTGCCAGCCATGTTGTTTGGAAGTCGTATCATGAGGCTACTGAGCCGTTATGTAAGTGCAAGTTTGAAATTCTGGGCCTGGGTTGGTATATGTTGAAAATGGCTACATGTTTCGGGCAAAGCACATAATTTCGATTATATCAGATGACGTTGTTGGATGTTCCGACTGAACCTTGTCAATATAATATTATAATTCACTAAAAATCCTTTTTAAGCAATTATATGCATTCCTACGGATATTACTCACTTAAAGAAATTTTGATTTAATTACGTTAATCATATTTAATTATGTTAATGGCGAAGTTTAATTTTTCTCTTCAGAATATAATTTTTTCAGTAAAAATAATTACTGACTTCTATTAAGCTCAGGTGGTTATTTGAACGCTATTACGTAAACAACTATTACATATTATATGACATAAACAAAGATTTCTTAAAATTATGTCCGTCTGTCCAGCCTTATCTTCTGAATGGTTGAACCGATTGTCATGAAACCTTAGGGTCTGTTCACGCCGATCACACATCTGAACTTTATTATAAATATAAGTTTGGTTTATGTAATGATTATATTCTAATTCATACGTGCAAATAAGGGTTAGTAAGATTTATAACTGTTAAAGATAATTTCACCATATTAATGTCATACTTAAAGATCAGTTTAGATTGCACAAACAATTTGAATTATTCTGCCAATAGGAATCCATTACGTTTTCATATGTCTTCATTGTAACAGCTAACGGGCATACAATTTGTACCTTTACCTTTCGATACTCAAACTGTTAGCACGTCCTCAGAAATATAATATTAAATGTTGTAAATTGTAACAAATTTATTAAACCAAGTTTTGTGAGAATTCTAAAGACTATAATTTCTTTGTACAATATCGTACAAAAGTTGGCAACCGTGACAGGACATGCTACATAAATATCGAATTCCGAAGATTCTCGTTGATCGAGGGTGAAGGTCAAGAGGTCATCGCCACGCCACGCTTATCATCAGCGCCTAGATCCTCGCGAGGTGCCAGGGGATCGGCTAATTACTTTGTGGATCGTGCAGCCAGACCACTTAACAATGTTGACAAATTACATCGATTTGGAGATATCTAATCATAAAATTCGCCTCTACGTCTTCGAAGCCTACTCGACGAATATGTGTCTAGATCCGCTACACTTGTCTACTCCGAAAATATGCAAGAAACTTACACATTTTTATGGCAACTGTTTACCGAGCGATCACGCGACCAAGAATAATATGTCTCACCTTAATTTCTACAAGCAACATGAACACGGGCATCAAGATTGTGCTTCAGCCTATACCCGATTATTTGGTGAGTCCGTTCCTTTTATCCATTTCCTATTTTTGCCTTGATTTATTTGACCAAAGAATCCAGTAACGCAATAATACAATAATTGATATTAATCACCAGTCTTCAAAAATTTTATTTGTCTTTATGTATACTATTTTCTATATCTAGGCCCTAAATACACAAATTAATCCAAATTTTAAAACTTTTAATAATGTTTAAATTTAGAAAATAAGTTTAAACACAATTAGATATCATACAAGTTAAAATTATTCATTTTAAAGTTAATACCTCAAGTGTATACAACCAATCATAATTATATGACCATACAGTTATTTATAATAATTAAAAATTTACCTTAATTGTCTCAATAAATTTTACTGCATTCCAATTCTATTTATTTAACAATATATTATCTTATAATATCTAAGGTATTATAATAACATATTATTTGCGCTTGTTTGTTGCTAAGCCAATTGCACTATTTCTATTCCAGCAATTTGAGGGTGATTCATCCATGTTGTCGCTTTTGCTGTGCATCATTCGTCGCTGCAACCGCAATCGCACCGCGCTTCGAAACATCTGTTTATTACCGTTTCTGCACCTTACCTACGGAACAAATCAGTAGCGTTTGCAATGATTAATCACTCTTTAACTTTATTTTTAACCAACTTCACATGATACATGAAGTTTACAAAATAAGAGTCCTAATGACTTTTGGACACAATTCAATTAATGTGCCACCAATTCCTTCCAAGGATGATTCGCGAGGCTATTAAAAGCAAAAGACATCCTAATTTCAATAGAGAAAATGGCTGGGTGGGATCATCCCAAGCAGATGATAAAATATAAAATAATTAATAAAATTAAATCCCAACCCAAGCATACAACTGCAAGACTTCAAAATACTGTAAGTTCATACTGCGTAAATCGGAACAAAAATTAATAATTTTAATCTGGAGGTAACCGTGGTTAACTATGATATTGGGACGTCCACAGAGTACCTTCATATATTGGGGACGTCAAACACCTCAGTCCCCCCGTGAAAATGGGTGCTGTAAAACCCCCAAGCAAACAATCGACTACTTGGCGACGTCAGACGTGGAATTACTGGGTCACCCTATAACCCCGACCTCGCACATTGCGATTTTTATTTATTTCCGAAAATAAAAGAAAAACTTCGAGGAAAACGTTTTATGGACGCCGAATCCGACGAGTGGGCAAAGTGCTTTTCTCATTGGTTCCATCGGATGCAGCGATGTATTGAAGTAAATGGACACTACTTTGAAAAGATACAATAAAACTAATACCTTGCTAGTTTATTCAGTTTTTGATTTTCTAAGAACTTTCAGTGTCACCCTCGTAAGCTCACCCGTTTTTGATTAAATAATATTAGATATATTGCACATATGTTCGAATTATTACAATATACATTTGCGTTGGAGTTCCATTAGCAGGCCGCCATTACTTCATCGACGTGAAATGTATTTATGATAAATTCTAAATATCCCCAAATGTTATCTAAATAATGAAATAGGTTGGCAGAGTCAATTAAATTTATTGCTAATCCGTGATCAATCGTTCGCTTGTTATTCGTTGTAATCGTTGACCTAATTGCATTCTTACCAGATATGTAAATTTCAGTGGACGAAGAGAAATTTTCAAATAGTATGTAGCAAATGGTACTTTTTTAGCTATGAACAACAAAGAATATATTTGAATTTGAAAAAGAGATAGTAAAGTTTTGAGAAGATTTTGGAACAGCTAGTCCACCACTCCGTGTTGACGGATAACATATTATTTCTTCAAAATACCGCTGTGGATGCAGTGAATCAGCACGTAGAATTACTATTAAAAGTTTTCAATTCCTTTGGTTACTTTTTTGGTTGAGTTACTCGCGTCCTGCAAAATTTTCGACAAGCTCTTAGATCTTGAGCTGAATGGTTTCTAAATACAATAGTATTATATACTAAATGAAAATAGTTTATAACCCTATGTACAATATTTAAAAATATAACTGAAAAGCAGGCTCTAGCAGATGGCCATTAGCCTACTCATAAGAATGATTTACTCGTAAATCGAAGCCTTCATTCACAACCATATTATGAGAGGGTACAAACTTTAAGGTATTGCTATAAAAAAGTGTCAAACGATGTTAAGTCCGGGTTTGACGAAAGGTTGTAAGTACGGCCGGTACAACACTCATGGAAAGTCCTTTGATTATGAAGTATTTTTGCATGGAAAATCAAGAGCCTGCGGATAACCGCGTTCGTTTGGTTACAGCAGTCAGAAAAAATAAGCTTTTATTGTTTTCGGTTCATATAGCTCAGGTTTAATACTCTGATTTTGATAAGCAACGAACAACGATCTTGTACCGACACGACGGTGAATTGTCTACAAATGGTTTATGGTGTCATTTGAAATATTTTAGTGAAGAAAATATTAAAATACCGGAATTTAATACTTCGAATACTTATATTTTTTTGCATAAAATATACCGAGCAGTGTAAGAATATCTACTACCCCATATCATCCCGTGGGTGTCGTAAGAGGCGACAGAGGGAAACAAATCAGGTAATGGGCAGCAGCGTCTTCCTAATAACGACTAAAATTTAAAAAAAACTGCGGTTGCCAACCCGCTTGCCAAGCGTGCCAACTATGGGAAATATCCCCCCTATGAGACAATCTATTGGGGAAGCATAGGTTCAGCATAAAATGTATTTCATTAAAATTATCGATAAGACTGGTCTCATTAAAAGAACGATAATTTTTTATACTGTGTGTTACAAAACTACCCGTAATGCCGAAAGGAGGTTAAAAGGGGCCTTATAACGAGTCCATTCACAATATTTAAGAACCGTAGTAACGCTGAATAACATACCCCAAAAAAATAAAAAAATATTATTATTTTCACTGATGTGCAAACCCTATTTCAGTAAAATTAAAGAATAAACTACGCAGAATGTACCTACATTTCTACCAATTCGCGGAACGACAAAAATTTTAAAAGACCTAACCTAACGAAACAACCTAAACGAACACTTACTTTTCATAATAAACGTCAAATTACAGAAACGGCTCAGTGCTCCGCCTTGCTCAATACACAAACCTCCTCGTCGATATATGGTGTGCATTTCGCACCATCGTCGGTGTTATTGATGCGAAAACCGATCTAAAACGCTGTTCCATCTCGGCAAACGTTGGGCAATCAGAGAAATACACACTGTCCTTCGCATAACCCCACAAAAAGAAGTCCAAGGGTGGAGGTCCGAGAACGAGCAGGATGATAGCATCGGTCACCCGCGGCCGATCCATCTCGCGGAAAGCGAACGTTAAGATGTTCTCGTACGTTGCGAGCAATGTGCCGAGCTCCATCATGCTGAAACACCATGTTTCTTTGGTTCAAAGCAATCCCAGTCAGCCACAGGAAAGTCGTCAATTGTTTCTTCGAATTCCGTTTGTAAAACGTTAGATAGTTGCTACCGTTCAAACGTGATGGCATAATGACGGGACCGATGATATGCCCGTCATAAAGGCCAGCCCACACATTCAGCCGCCACTGGTGTTGGAATCTGTTCTGCCGTGAAGAATGTGGATTCACGCGAGCCCAAACGTGATCGTTATGCATATTTGAAAGTCCTGACCTCGTGAATGTTGCTCGTCCGTCCAAAGAACATAGTTTACGTAATTAGGGTTTTCTAACTGCCTGAGGTGCCACTGCAGAAGTTCCTCCTGGCAAAATCGAGGGTATCAGCCCTGTGTATGGCAATAGTGATAGGGTGACGATTGTCGTCACGAAGAATTCGCCAAACTGCAACATGGTTTATAACGAATCTTGTTCCGGCTCCCCATACTTGTGGTTCGGCTCTTCAAAATACCTCTAACACTAATTCAGCCTGCCTGGCGTCGACTGTGCTTGACGTCCACTTCCAGTAGACCGATGAAAAGAGCCGGTGGACTCTACATCAATTTACGCTAGG
>JAGSMP010002754.1:0-73945 GCA_029286625.1 Parnassius orleans
ACGCTAGGTGGTTAAATACTTTTCGTGTTGCAAACATAAAATAATCTAAAAAGACTACTTCAAGCAAAACTACCTTTTTAATAACTATTAATGAACATCGTATCGTCAAAATAATTCTGTCCAGCATACAGATTACGCTATTCCAATTCAGAGTGTTTTTTCCGCACTCGCAAACGAATACAGGGATTATCCGTATTCCGTTAAACTCTTCGGAAATTAGATTCAGTGAAATTACGCCCCATAAGAGTTTTTGTGATTGGATAAAACTATATTTTTAGCACTTCTTCACGAAGAGTTTTTTTTAAATAATTTACGAGTATTCTATATGCATTTTTTTAATTTCAATAGCTTCACGTATCATCCTTGGCAGGAATCGATGTTCTTTCGCGAGAATTTCTGGTTTATCAAATCTAATGTAATGGGGCCGTCTAGGATATGATCACAAACTGCAGACTTCCCGGAACGTTGGTGCTTCACGTCAGCTATGTGTTCTTTTACGCGGGTTTTTATTGATTGTTTTGTTTGCTCTATATATGAAAGACCACATTCACAATCAAGCTTGTACACTCCTGCATCTTGTAGAGGATCTTGTATATTCCTCTACAAGATGCAGGAGTGTACAAGCTTAAAAAAAATCCTAATTTCAATAGAGAGGGAGGCTGGGTACTACCATCTGCTTGGGATCCTGTAATTAATAAAATTAAAACTAAACACATGCATACCACTGCAAGACTTCAAGACACAGTAAGTTCATTCTGCGTAGCTCGGACCAAAATTAATAATTAAAAGCAGCTGTACCCGTTAACTCTGACATCGGGACGTTAATCACCTCAGTCCCCCTTGACCATGGGTGCTGTAAAGCTCCCGAAACGTCGGAAATTAATAAAAATAAGTTATTAAACGCGATATAATCCGCAAAAGTAGTTTTATTCATTTAACTTATATATTTAAAATAAATATAATTTTTTTGTATTTTCGTTGGATAAAATAATTATAAATTCGGCGAGAATGACCAAAAAATTATGGTAACTTCTTTAGATGGACTGTAAATTTATGATGTGAATATGTATATATGATATGAATCTGATGTATGCGGGAAGGATATATTATGCGATGGTTACATGTGACATCAACATCATTAATTGCGGATTGTCTTTAAACTCACTCCATACATAGAACATGATAAAGGGGCATGCAAAAACGCTCACCTCGATCTACAAATTCCTTGTCTTGACCCAGTTGTGAAGCACTCCACTAAAGCAGCCTCAATATGTAGATGCGGTATTTACAATATGTGATATGGAATATTTATTAATTGGCGATGCGATGAGGCAGGTCCCTAGGTGTGATCACACGGCGCGGTGACTTGCAACGTTGGGCGCACGTAATGGTCGCCTAGATGGCTTCTTTCTTTTGCAGCGTGTCATTGACAAGGTCAATGTCAACCCGGAAGCGATTGCAATGCCCTCTGCTCAGTCCACAAAGTAACTTCACTGACAATACCATACTGTTGAATGTCATCTATAACAGGCGAACAACCGTAGTCACGCTACGATATTTTAATAACGTATGGCTACGGCTATACTCAAACTGATATTTTTATTTATTAATTACTATTACTATTACAGCAAAAGTCCTTTTCTGAACATAGTTCTCCCGTATAGATTGCCTCATAAGGGGAATATTTGACGTAGTTACCACGCTTAGCAGGCTGATTGGCAACCGCAGTTTTATTTTATTTTCTAGGTGTTATATGGAAGACCCATCTCCTGGTTTATTCCCTCTGTCGTTTCTTGACACACAAAAACTTTATGGGGGTGAGTGAATATTCTTAAATCACCACTACACGGTTGATTCATTATCCTCTCGTTCTGGAAGGCGACCAGGTCCCGGTTGCTGGAAACAGCGCTGTTAAATAGGTTGGTAACGAGGAAAATACGATGGAAAGGTAAGTTATGTTTAATTTCTATGAATAATATTAAATATACCTTAGTTATTTGTAATTTTGGGCCTTTTTCAAACCTACTCTGTGTCGAACTATAGCATGATTTTTGATTTGGTTTCTTATATTAAAACTAGTCTCACATTAATTTAATATCATTACTAGTTGCAATTAATGAATTTAGCTTAGGTTTAGTGTGAAACATGTATTAATACCTAAAAAGTGATTATTTCGTAAAATAGATGTACTGTACTTCCAAACCGGGAATCGGTCCCACCACAGACAGTGTTTGACAGATCTTATTTAGGACTAAGCATAGTATGGATATCCCTGGGTGATAGAATTTTCAAGCGACTTCACAAAGAGTAGAGGTTCTCAATTTGACTGATTTTTTCATGTTTGTTACCGATTTTACTTTTTATTGATGTTTATTATTGAAAAAATATTCTTCGCCCAATGGGATGAAATTAAAGTCAGTTGTTATTTTTTTGTTGAAATACTACTACAGGTTTTTAATTTTTCATAATATTTTTGAAAAGTTATGTACGACCGTTTTTTATTTTCATCAAGCATTTAGGGTCTCTGGTCATGCCGCGTGGTGGGCAGCCCTGGTGGAGGTGGTGGCATTAGCTTTTTCGTCTGACTGTAATAGCTTTTATTAACACAAAATAATTATTATTAACAATTTGTAATATATATATATATATATATATATATATATATATATATATAATGTTCAAAATTATATTTTTAGGATATTCAGTGGCACCCTCAGTGATATCTCTCAAGCCTAGGCTCTGGAGACCATAACCTCTAAACGACCACGACTTCTTCCTGAACCAAGAGCATCGACATCGACGACGTAAATATTTACGAATTATGTCCGTTTCTTAACATGTAGAAAATAATGCATCGACTTGTGATAATAATTTGGTTTTAGAACACAACACATGGTCGTCCCTGAAGGTTCGGCTCAGCTCAGAACCGATCACTACTGAGAGCCCCCTACGCCTGCCACACTGTTGACAATGCTCTGTTCGCCCTTCACCTGCTCTGTAATTATTGACATTTTATGTATTTATTTTACATAACAATTTTCTGTTAAACTAATTTAAACATTTGGCGGTTTCCTCTACGCCTTCAATCGTAATCGGTGCAGAAAATGCCCAGGTTAGTTTTCATATTGTGAGTTAAATAGTATTAGTAAAAAAACTAAAATTGGCATAAACTAAAAGAATATGGGCTACTCTAAACGTATCAACATTATCTTTATTGACTTACTATTTATATATTCAGAGATACTGAGGACTCCCCTGCCGGATCACAAGGCGACGGTGCTTGTAGTACATGCATAAATAAATACGTATTAAGATCAAATTGATCTCAATTTTGATCATCATCCCATCATAAGACAGCCTCTTAGGATGATGATATAAGCACAAATAAATAACACAATACTTAACTATGGTACGTGAAATTTTTCTTATTATATCTTGTGACGAAATTCTATCAATAATTTAATGATATAGTAATTAGATATTTTTGTTCAGGCGCTGAAGAAAACTCCGACCTTGAGGGGGAGAACGATGACCTACCACCATGCCAATGGTGCCGAGAGCTGCACGATTTTATTTTCAAGACAATGACGACGATGTGGTAAAACTGATGCGATATTGTCGTTTCAATGGCCACCTCAGTCGCAGCAGCCGCAGCAGCTCGAGGCCGTACTACCGATTTTTAATATCCCGATCCCGAACCCACATCCAATCCCGAACTCATAACCGATTCCGAACCCACAACCAATCCCGAACCCACAACCAATCCCGTACCCACAAACAATCCCGAACCCACAACCGATTCCGAACCCACAACTGAGTTACAACCGTCATCAAAAGTTGTGTTCAACTGAAGAGCGTTCTCGCAACCTCAAATTCCACCTGAATTGAGGAGAACCTTTCTCTGACATTAATTGTGGTCCTGTTTCATTAGCGACCCCATATGAAGCATTTACTGCTATTTGGAATCGGCAAATAATGGAACACATAGCTAGTGAAACAAATAAATATGCTCAACAGCTGGCAACGGACATGCTGGAGGAAGGCTCCATATGCCCTAACAGCCGTATTACCAAGTGGCAGCCCACCGACGTCAATGAACTATACGTGTATTTCGCTATAATTCTGGCCACTGGAATTATAGTCAAATCACGTCACGAGGAGTACTGGAATAAGACTGAGGACATTTTCAGTACACCCGGGTTCTCGGCGTCGATGAAGTATGACCGTTTCGTGCTGTTGAGCAAATGTCTCCATTTCCAAGACAATGATAGTTGTAACCCAGAATTGATGACGCGTTCCGAGGCCAAATTGTTTAAAATTAAACCTGTAATAGACCATCTTAATTCCAGATTCCCACAACTATATAATATGTCCCAAAATGTGGCTTTGGACGAGAGTCTAACTATGTGGAAGGGCTGTTTGGACATAAACCAGTTTATAAAAAATAAGGCTGTTTCAGTAGGAATAAAATCTACAAAGTATGTGAATCCAGAAACGTGGCACATCTCGCAGGATGTGGATAATAATATGTCTATGTATGTGAGATAAGAACCGCGTAGCTCTTATTTCGACATACCATGGTTTAGCATCTGTTAGGTGTGGTGACACTCTAAAGCCCGCGATCATATCGGATTATAATATCTGTATCGGGGAGGGGGGGGGGGGGGTTCAATTGATAACCATCACACGACTGCAAAAATAGTTTTGGCTCCTTCGGTATTAGGGGGGCATTTTCCAGTACAATACGAGTTTGTTGCTGGCAAACAGCATGAGCGGTTGCGACGTTTGTGCGCTGTGTGCAAAAAACGAACAACCGCTTATTGCAAAGCGTGCAATGTCCCCCTATGTGTACTTACCTGCTTTGAGCCACACCATAAACCACACACCACAGTTAAGCTATACAGAAACACTATCCTAAAACGCAGAAAAGTTATTTCAAAATATTTCATACAACAAAAACTAAAGAGTCGTATCCATATTTTTCTAACCTCATTGTGACCAAAGTGATTGTTTTTTCACAATTTTAATCAACATTGTTTTTAAAATATTTCTAAGAAGCAAACTTATTTTCTGTTTGAATTTGATACCTAGTTCTATGCAAATCTTGGTAAATATAACACTCTTTTGATAGCATGTACCTAAAACTAAAGAAAAAAGTTTTAAATGAGTACTGTGTTTTGTGCCCATTTTAAGTACCATATTTGTGTAACTCTTGTAGCTGATATGTTCAACTTACTGTAAACATAACATTTTTGACCCTAATACAAAGAGTATTTTTAAACCATTGAGAAATATGAAGGCCACTTGAGATACCAAACAGAGTGGTTGATGTTAGTGCCTTTTATAAAAACAAGTGGTGTGTAAAAAAAAATGTATGATAAGATGTGATGTTTGTATTATTTTTTTGTTTTAAATATCTTATTCTGTTAATAAAATAACACATAAAAGCTATTAATCGTTTTGTTTTTACAATAAATAATAAAAACAATCAAATTTAGAGGAACCTACATTATGGGCTATATTTAACCTTGCAATATACTAATGATAAAGAAATTGAATAAAATTTGTAGAATCGTTATCTTAGAGTCGTTACTTTATTAATAAATATCCATAATTCTAAGAGAATTGGAATGTATTCAGTTGGAATGATATACATTTTCTCGATTATTGTTTTGTCATTCATAATAAAAAGTCGACATCGTAGACGTTTTTTTTAAATTTATAGTGGGCGATTTTTGTTGTAGATGAGTTTTAGTTTATATCTTTCTTTTATTTATACGTAGTATCGCAGTTATTGAGAACTCACTTACAGTATTGAAATATTACTAATTGACTTAACTCTTTTATTATAACTGGTTGTTAGTACGACTGATGGTAGATAGAGATATGGCAGATTTTGGGGCTTGAAGCCCGGGTCGGGCCAAAATCAGTTTTTTTCTGTCTGAAAATTCTCAGTAACAGCTCGGTCTCAGGAAGTTGGCAATGTTTCACCCCCGAACCTCGGAAAGCACGTAAAGCCATCAGTCCTGCGCCTGATCTCTCTCCGGTCGTATCGGAATGCCGAACCGTGAGAGAATAGAAACACCGGTTTACGCGCTCATGTTCTATAATGATTAATAAAACTGGCTTCTTCCCCTTAACACCGGAATAACAGTGACTTCATTGCTGTTAAGAGGCTGAAATAGGTACAAGAATTGTATCTACCCAGATGGACGCAAAAACAAAGCTCCATTTCTAGGGATCGTCATGAAAAATATCAATTACTAATTGTAATGACAATGTAATTGTAATAAAAATCGTTATTGGTGGTAAAATTATCATTATTAATCACTTACCATCAGGTGAGCCGTATGCACGTTTGCCTTCTCTTACGTAAAATAAATTAAAAAATATGTTATAAAAGGTATGATATAATAATTGATGGCCAAGTGGAGTCGATTAACGAATAGCAATTTCGAATCAGCCTCGTTATTCTACCCGTCCGCACCGTAAATCATTCAAAATCGTTTCTATTATAATATTATCCTTCTCGGTTCTATTATAAGAAAACCTAGGAAACCTACTCAAACTCTGTATAAATACTTCGATGCAATTGTACCGACGGATATAGTGTTTACGAGTCTTCACATAATAACAGTAAAAAGAAATTGAAGTTGGATCGAGTAATTTCAGTTAATCTAATCCCTCTTAAGCTTTAGCTTTTTATTTCCTAAAGTATTTTTTCGACTATAGATTAAAGTTTTCATTTCAGTTGTAAAGAGTTCAAGCACTTCAACAACGTTGACATGGATTTTTAGATAACTTCAAAAAAAGAGGTTTACACTTCGAATGCTTTAGTTGTATGTATGTTATGTTACGCGATATCTTATTCAATTATAAACTGATTTCGTTGATTGTTTTCATTTCATTAAAAAAAAAATTAAAAATTACATATATATTTTTTGGTTTGGAGAATTGATTATTTTGCGTGATCTGATTCCTATTCTCATTCATTAAAATAAGCCCCCATAACTACACTACTCATAAAATAACAGTCCTGTGCATTTCAGTTTTTTAAAGTCCATTTAAAAAACTACATTGTACATAGGCTTTTTCAATATTGTACTATTACGCATGCACTTTTAAAGAGATTTTTCATCCATACTCACCACGCTGGGCTTTGGTGATTGCAGAGATAATTTCCTTTTTGTTAAAGCCTTCTCACTACACACTATCACCAAAACTGCTCTCCATCACAAATATGTGGCATTTTTGTGTGGATTTTTTGTTATGTATTGGTCGTCAGAGCCTTGTTTATCAATCGGCAGGTTTCACTATGCACGAGTAAGTTTAACAAAAGAGCAAAAGAAAGAAAAAAGGTTCTCATATTTTATTTATTTCCTTACACTCCAACTCTCTCATGTATTCCCAAAGCTAAGATGGAAAATGTTTACTTATTAAAATATTTCTACATTTCCTATAAAATGCAATAAATTTTGTAAGTTTTTTTAATATTAGTAATGCTATTAATATTAATATTATAATAATAATTAAATACTGGTAAGCCATGCTGCAGCTATATTAATAAGTATGGTTGCTTAAGGAATGGATCATTCGAATGGAAAGGACAACGCTCTCACAGAATAAGACAGCGTAAAATAGCAACAGAACGCTGTGTTTCGACTGTGAGTGTAAGAGAACCGGAGACCCTTTTACTGGAAAGAGGCATTCGATCTTGAGTCCTCACATTTGCAACGCATCTGCATTAGAGATTAGCAAACGGAAACTATATGTTGGTGACTATGGACCACAACAACCACTTACCATCAGGTGGACTGTGTGCTCGTTTGTCCACCTAATTCTATAAAAAAAAAACAAGTAATGGTATTAACTTTAATATTATAATTAAATATCACTAATGCTATAAAATTAATATTATAATTAAATACTAGTAATGCTAGTATTTAATTATAATATAATAAATACTAGTAATGCTCGTAACACGCATTGGGGCAGCGCTAGGACATTTCCTTGCCTAAACCCTCCCAGAAATGAGGAGGTTGTGCCCAGCAGTGGGACGTATATAGGCTGTAACTTTTTAGTAATGCTATTAACATAAGTGAGCTTAAAATACTTGTGTTTGGGTTTCCTAACAAAAGCATTCGAATGACGTATTTGAACCCGACCTTTGAGTTCGCGGTGCAACGTACCATTAGATTAGGCTACTGTCTTTAAAAACGTTTTTATTGTTTTAATTGCATAAGGTACCTAAGACTTAACTAGGTAGTAGGACTCCTTTTCTGCCAAGGCTTTTGTCTGGGTAAGTACCACTATTTTACTGCCGCTCCTTACTGGACTCCTTTTCTGCCGCCAAATAGCAGTGCTTGTACTCTTGTGTTTCGGTGTGAAGGGTACAAAGTGTCTTTCTATACTTCTCGGTGCAGTGATGTTCGTTGTGCAGGTGGAGTTGGAGGCCACGGAAGCACGTGCGCCTTGTGTTCTGGCGCGCTTTACCTGAGAAGGAGAAGTAGAGTTGTCCTCGTCCGAGGAGTGGTCGGCGCTGATTAGCGCGCAGAATTGTGCGAAATGAAACACTTTGGAGTTTTAGTTAATGCGAGTCCAACATAACCCATTTTTGCCCCCGCAAGGCGGGTTTGCGTAGACATTTCCCCATGTAAAAAAAACATGTGGTTGCAGTAGCCACTTACCATCAGGTGAACTGTAAACTTGTTCGTCACTTCAGTCTATAATAAGTTATTAAACGCGATACTAATCCGCAAAAAGTAGTTTATTCATTTTAACATATATTTAAAATAAATATAATTTTTTGTATTTTTCGTTGGATAAAATAATTATAAATTCGGCGAGGCCAATAAAATATGTGATAACTTCTTTAGATGGACTGTAAATTTATGATGTGGATATGTATATATGATATGAATCCCAGTATGCAGGAAGATATATTATGCGATGGTTACATGTGACATCAACATCATTAATTGCGGATTGTCTTAAACTCACTCATACATAGAACATGATAGGGGCAAGCGCTCACCTCTCGATCTACAAATTCCTTGTCTTGACCCCAGTTGTGGCACTCACCTAAAGCAGCCTCAATATGTAGATGCGGTATTTTAATATGTGATATGGAATATTTATTAATTGGCGATCGATGGGCAGGTCTAAATTGGCGATCACGGCGCGGTGACTTGCAACGTTGGCGCACGTAATGGTCGTAGATGGCTTCTTTTGCAGCGTATGTCGTGCTTAGGGTGTGTAACCGGAAGCTTGATTACAATGCCTCGCTCCAGTCCACAAAGTAACTTCACTGACAATACCATACTGTTGAATGTCATCTATAACAGGCGAACAACCGTAGTCACGCTGATATTTAATAACGTATGGCTACAGCTATACTCAAACGATATTTTATTTATTAATTACTATTACTATTACAGCAAAAGTCCTTTTCTGAACATAGTTCTCCCGTATAGATGCCTCATAAGGGAATATTTGACATAGTTACCACAACTTAGCAGGCTGATTGGCAACCACAGTTTTATTTTATTTTCTGGGTGTTATATGGAAGACCCATCTCACCTGGTTTATTCCTCTGTCGTTTTCTTACGACACACAAACCTTTATGGGGTAGTGAATATTCTTAAATCACCACTACACGGTTTGATTCGTATCTCGTCTGTGAGGCGGCCAGGTCCCGGTGCTGGAAACAACTGTTAAATAGGTTGGTAACGAGGAAAATACGATGGAAAGGTAAGTTATGTTTAATTTCTATGAATAATAACAAAAGCTATACCTTAGTTATTTGTAATTTTAGGCCTTTTTTTTCAAACCTACTCTGTGTCCAACTATGAGCATGATTTTGATTTGGTTTTATTTATATTAAAACCAGTCTAACACATTAATTTAATATCATGCACTAGTCGCCCAATTAATGAATTTTTAGTGTGAAACATGTATTAATACCTAAAAAGTGATTATTTCATAAAATAGATGTACTGTACTTCCAAAGATCCATTTACATTCCATCCACAGATCTTATTTAGGACTAAGCGTAGTATGGATATCCCCTGGGTGTTAGAATTTTTCAAGCGACTTCACAAAGAAGTAGGACGTTCTCAATTTGACTGATTTTTTTTCATGTGTGTTACCCGATTTTACTTTTTTTATTGATATTTATTATTGAAAAAATATTCTTCGCCCAATGGGATGAAATGAAAGTCGGTTGTTATTTTTTTGTTGAAGTACTACTACAGGTTTTTAATTTTTTCATAATATTTTTGAAAAGTGATATACGACCGTTTTATTTTCATCAGCACATTCTCTGGTCCACTACGCGTGGTGGGCGGCTGGTGGAGGTGGTATTTTTTTCAAAGCCGTCGTGACTCGTAATAGCGGATTTTATTAACACAAAATAATTATTATACAATTTTGTAATATATATATATATATATATATATATATATATATATATAATGTTCAAAATTATATTTTAGGATATTCAGTGGCACCCTCAGTATCTCAAGACCTAGGCTGGAGAGCCATAACCTCTAAACGACCGACTTCTTCCTGAACCAAGAGCATCGACGTCGACGACGTAAATATTTACGAATTGTCCGTTTTCTTATTAACATATGAAAATAATACATCGACTTGTGATAATAATTTGGTTTTAGAACACAACGTTGTGGTCGTCCTGGAAGTTCGGCTCAACCAGAACCGATCACACTACCTGAGCCCCCTACGCCTGCCACACTGTGTGTGCTCTGTTCTGCCCTTCACCTGCTCTGTAATTATTGACATTTTTATGTATTTATACATAACAATTTCTGTTAAACTAATTTAAACATTTACATGGCGGTGAGGCCTCTACGCCACATTCAATAGTAATCGGTGCAGAAAAAATACCCAGGTTAGTTTTGGTATTGTAGAGTTAAATAGTATTAGTAAAAACTAAAATTGGCATAAACTAAAAGAATATGGGCTACTCTAAACGTACCAACATTATCTTTATTGACCTTACTATTTATATATTCAGAATACTGAGGACTCCCTGCCGGATCACAAAGCGACGGTGCTTGTAGTATATACATAATAAATACGTATTGAATCAAATTGATCTCATTTGATCATATCATCCCATCGCCCAAGACAGCCTCTTAGGGATGATGATAAGCACAAATAAATAACACAATACTAAACTATGGTACGTAAATTTTTCTTATTATATCTTGTGACGAAATTCTATCAATAATTTAATGATATAGTAATTAAGATGTTTTTGTTCAGGCGCTGAAGAAAACTCCGAGCTTGAGGGGAGAACGTGACTTACCACCATGCCAATGGTGCCGAGGCTACGATTTTATTCAAAACAAGGACGACGATGTGGTAAACACTGATGCGATATTGTCGTTTCAATGGCCACCTCAGTCGCAGCAGCCGCAACAGCTCGAGGCCATACTACCGATTTTTATATCCTGATCCCGAACCCACATCATCCGAACTCATAACCGATTCCGAACCACAAACAATCCCGAACCCACAACCAATCCCGAACCCACAACCAATCCCGAACCCACAACCGATTCCAAACCCAAAACCGAGCCCGACCCACAAATGAGTTACAACTGTCATCAAAATTTGTGTTCAACTGGAGAGCGTCCTCGCAACCTCAAATTCCACCTGAATTGAGGAGAGAATCTTTTTCCGACATTAATTGTGGTCCTGTTTCATTAGCGACCCCATATGAAGTATTTACTGCTATTTGGAATCGGCAAATAATGGAACACATAGCTAGTGAAACAAATAAATATGCTCAACAGCTGGCAACGGAAATGCTGGAGGAAGGCTCCATATGCCCTAACAGCCGTATTACCAAGTGGCAGCCCACCGACGTCAATGAACTATACGTGTATTTCGCTATAATTCTGGCCACTGGAATTATAGTCAAATCACGTCACGAGGAGTACTGGAATAAGACTGAGGACTGGAATAAGGCGTCGATGAAGTAAGACCGTTTCGTGCTGTTAAGCAAATTTCTCCATTTCCAAGACAATGATAGTTATGTGCAAATTGATGAAGCGTTCCGGAAATTGTTTAAAATTAAACCTGTAATAGACCATCTTAATTCCAGATTCCATATATAATATGTCCCAAAATGTGGCTTTGGACGAGAGTCGCTATATGGAAGGCTGTTTGGACATAAACCAGTTTATAAAAAATAAGGCTGTTTCAGTAGGAATAAAATCTACAGTATGTGAATCCCAGACCCTGGCTGCATCTCGCAGGATGTGGATATCGTGCTATGCTTATGAGAGATAAAGAACCGCAGCTCTTATTTCGACATACCATGGTTTAGAATCTGTTAGGTGTGGTGACACTCTAAAGCCCTCGATCATATCGGATTATAATAAATCTGTATCGAAGGGAGGGGGGTTCAGTGATAACCATCACACGACTGCAAAATAGTTTTGCTCCTTCGGTATTAAGGGGCATTTTCCAGACACAATACGGGTTTGTTGCGGCAAACAGCATGAGCGGTTGCGACGTTTGTGCGCCGTGTGCAAAACGAACAACCGCTTATTGCAAAGCGTGCAATGTCCCCTATGTGTATTTACGAGCCACGCATAAACCACACACCACAGTTAAACTATACAGAAACACTATCCTAAAAACAGAAAGTTATTTCAAAATATTTCATACAACAAAACTAAAAGTCGTATCCATATTTTTCCTCATTGTGACCAAAGTGATTGTTTTTCACAATTTTAATCAACATTGTTTTAAAAATATTTCTAAGAAGCAAACTTATTTTCTGTTTGTATTTGATACCTAGTTCTATGCAAATCTTGGTAAATATAACACTCTTTTGATAGCATGTACCTAAAACTAAATAAAAATTTTTAAATGAGTACTGTGTTTTGTGCCCATTTTAAGTACCATATTTGTGTAACTCTTGTAGCTGATATGTTCAACTTACTGTAAACATAACATTTTTGACCTAATACAAAGTATTTTTAAACCATTGAGAAATATGAAGGCCACTTGAGATACCAAACAGAGTGGTTGATGTTAGTGCCTTTTATAAAAACAAGTGGTGTGCAAAAAAAAATGTATGATAAGATGTGATGTTTGTATTATTTTTTTGTTTTAAATATCTTATTATGTTAATAAAATAACACATAAAAGCTATTAATTGTTTTATTTTTACAATAAATAATGAAAACAATCAAATTTAGAGGAACCTACATTATGGGCTATATTTAACCTTGCAATATACTAATTTATAGAATCGTTATCTTAGAGTCGTACTTTATTAATAAATATCCATAATTCTAATTAAATTGGAATATTCCATTGGAATGATATAATTTTTTCTCTCGATTGTTTGTCATTCATAATAAAAAAGTCGACATCGTAGACGTGTTTTACATTTTAGTGGGCGATATTTGTTGTAGATGAGTTTTAGTTTATATCTTTCTTTTATTTATACGTAGTATCGCACTTATAGAGAACCCACATACAGTATTGAAATATTACTAACTGACTTAACTCTTTTACTATAACTGGTTGTAAGTACGATTGATGGTAGATAGAGATATGGCTGATTTTGGGTCTTGAAGCCCGGGTCGGGCCAAAATCAGTTACTTGTTTTTTTTCTGTCTGAAAATTTTCAGTAGCAGCTCGGTCTCAGGAAGTTGGCAATGTTTCACCCCCGAACCTCGGAAAGCACGTAAAGCCATCAGTCCTGCGCCTGATCTCTCTCCGGTCGTATCGGAATGCCGACCCGTGAGAGAATAGAGAGCACCGGTGCTTGCGCGCACACTCATGTTCTATAATGATTAATAAAACTGGCTTCTTCCCCTTAACACCGGAACAACAGTGACTTTATTGCTGTTAAGAGGCTGAAATAGGTACAAGAATTGTATCTATCCAGATGGACGCAAAAACAAAGCTCCATTTCTAGGGATCGTCATGGTCAATTACTAATTGTAATGACAATGTAATTGTAATAAAAATCGTTATTGGTGGTAAAATTATCATTATTCATCACTTACCATTAGGTGAGCCGTATGCACGTTTGCCTTCTCTTACGTAAAATAAATTAAAAATAAGTTATAAAAGGTATGATGTGATGATAATTGATGGCCAAGTAGAGTCGAGTAACGAATAGCAATTCCGAATCAGCCTCGTTATTCTACCCGTCCGCACCGTAAATCATTCAAAATCGTTTCTATTATAATATTATCCTTCTCGGTTCTATTATAAGAAAACCTAGGAAACCTACTCAAACTCTGTATAAATACTTCGATGCAATTGTACCGACGGATATAGTGTTTACGAGTCTTCACATAATAACAGTAAAAAGAAATTGAAGTTGGATCGAGTAATTTCAGTTAATCTAATCCCTCTTAAGCTTTAGCTTTTTATTTCCTAAAGTATTTTTTCGACTATAGATTAAAGTTTTCAGTTCAGTTGTAAAGACTTCAAGCACTTCAACAACAAGAGGTTTACACTTCGAATGCTTTAGTTGTATGTATGTAATGTTACGCGATATCTTAGTCAATTGTGAACTGATTTCGTTGATTGTTTTCATTTCATAAAAATTTAATTAAAAATTATATATATATATTTTTTTTGGTTTGGAGAAATGATTATTTTGCGTGATCTGATTCTATATTCATTAAACTAAGCCCCCATAACTACTTCTCCTAAACAGTCCTGTGCATTTCAGTTTTTTAAAGTCAATTTAAAAAACAACGTTGTACGTAGGCTTTTTCAATATTGCAATTTTACGCATGCACTTTTAAAGAGATTCTTCATCCATACTCACCACGCTGGGCTTTTGTGATTGCAGAGATAATTTCCTTTTTGTTAAAGCCTTCTTTACACTATCACCAAAATCTCCATCACAAATATGTGGCATTTTTGTGTGGATTTTTTGTTATGTATTGGTCGTCAGAGCCTTGTTTATCAATCGGCAGGTTTCACTATGCACGAGTAAGTTTAACAAAAGAACAAAAGAAGGAAAAAATGTTCTCATATTTTATTTATTTCCTTATACTCCAACTCTCTCATGTATTCCCAAAGCTAAGATGGAAAATGTTTACATATTAAAATATTTCTACACTTCCTCTAAAATGCAATAAATTTTGTACGTTTTTTTAATATTAGTAATCCTATTAACATTAATATTATAATTAAATACGTGGTAGAGCCATGCTGCAGCTATATTAATAGTATAGTTGTAGCAGGAATGGAATCAGCTCGACAGGAAAGGACAATTCTTACAGAATGAAAGCGTAAAATAGAAGCTTAACGCTGCTGTGTTTCGTATGGTGATGTAGAACCGAGACCTTTTTTACTGGAAGAAAAGAGGCATTCTATCTTGAGTCACTAGGCTGACAACATCTGCATTTTAAATTCATAAACGAAGCTATATGTATATGAATCTAGCAACCACTTACCTATCAGGTGGACTGTGTGCTCGTTTGTCACCCTAATTCCTATAAAAAAAAAAACAGTAATGGTATTAACTTTAATATTATAATTAAATATCACTAATGCTATAAAAATTAATATTATAATTAAATACTAGTAATGCTAGTATTTAATTATAATATATTAAATACTAATGTGCTCATAACACGCATTGGGGCAGCGCAACGGACATTTCCTTTGCCCTAAAAACCCTCCAGAAATAGGAAGGCCTATTGTCCCAGCAGTGGGACGTATATAGGCTGTAATATTTTAGTAATGCTATTAACATAAGTGAGCTTAAAATACTTGTGTTTGGAGTTTCCTAACAAGCATTCGAATGACGTATTTGAACCCGACCTTTGAGTTCGCGGTCTGCAACGTACCATTAGATTAGGCTACTGTCTTTAAAACGTTTTATTGTTTTAATTGCATAACATACCTAAGACTTAACTAGGTAGTAGGACTCCTTTTCTGCCAAGGCTTTTGTCTGGGTAAAACCACTATTTGCCGCTCCTTACTGGACTCCTTTTCTGCCGCCAAATAGCAGTGCTTGTACTCTTGTGTTTCCGTGTGTGAAGGGTACAAAGTGTCTTTCTATACTTCTCGGTGCAGTGATGTTCGTTGTGCAGGTGGGTTGGAGCCACAGGCACGTGCGCTTGTGTTCTGGCGCGCTTTACGTGAAGGAAAATGAAGTTGTCCTCGTCCGAGGAGTGGTCGGCGCTGATTAGCGCGCAATTGCGAAATGAAACACTTTGGGTTTTAGTTAATGCGAGTCCAACATAACCCATTGCCCCGCAAGGTGGTTTGCTGACATTTCATGTAAAAAACATGTGGTTGCAGTAGCCACTTACCATCAGGTGAACTGTAAACTTGTTCGTCACTTCAGTCTATAATAAAGGTAGTTCACGTTGTTTTATCTTGAATTTAGTTTCATACCCTATTATTCTGAGATACGTTAAGAAAAGAGTGGTTAAAATTTTGTGTCGCTTTGCGAGTTGCTACAAAATACAGTTGCCGAACATTCTCATTGTTCTGCCGTTTTACGAGTGCAAGTTGCGCTTTCAATATTTCATGGTTCCTTAACCCAACGAGTAACATTACCTTCTTATTATCTATTTATGTCTAACGACCTGGCGAGATAAGTTTTCAAATTGTTAAATATTTCATGACCTCAAAAGCAGCAGATATATTTACTTTTAATAATTAATTTAAATTTCAAAACGATATTTTCATTATTCTATATTATTATTGTGTTCCACTGTAAAGCAAAAGCCTTCTATATTATGTTCTTCCACCTCTATAGAGATTCTACGATAATGGTTCATTAGTCGTGTTCAATTTAGTCTCTGCTTCTCTGCTATGATCTATGTCTGCACCTTCGATCTTGTGGTGTCCAAAATATACCGACAATGGTCCACCTTGTTGGATCCGTACGTTTAGATTTTGTAATATATCTTAACAGTATTGGTTTTTGACAGAAGGTTCTAAAATATTATTAAACTAAGTTACTAATATTTAATTTACACACTGTACTATATAAGACAAAACAGTGTGATAAAATGAGACATCCATCCTTTTATGCAGATTACGTCACCCACCTTTAGATGATATATCAAGAAATAAAATTAAAACAACAAAAATTGAGACTTGAAACACAGAACATTTAGTTAGTGCTTTTGCATAATGGTAATATCTTGTCGTAGCTATATTATGGTTATAGCACGAATGGGTCGGCTTGACGGGGTAAGCACCTCGTTTTTTTTAAATTCTACTGTTGGGAATGAGGGTAAAAAAATAAAAGGAAATACGAACAAATGAAGATAGAATGGTAATCTCCCACTTGTTTTAGTAGTATAAAGTATCGCATAAGCGACTAAGAGACATCAGTCTGTAATTTTAAGAGTCCCACTGTCGTCACTATGCCCATTGGGGTATTCTACTAGTGTAGGCAAGGAAAGTCGTGTTACTGAGAGGCTGCCCTGTGTTATCATGTATGTAATTGGGGTCCTGATAGTAAGCAGGGCTTGTTACTGAGTAGTGTTCTTTTATTTAAATACTTTTGAGAATAATTTCTAACTTCAGAAGTGGAATAGTTTCTTACACTACAATAATTTAAGGGACATTTACCGCTTAGCGTATGTCAGTCCCATCAACCCTAACATACATCACTAACTCATATAACGTTTATTATTATACTACGTGGGCCATGGATTCGAACAGAACTTTCGCATCGTCACCATTTGGTTAGCAACTCGTTCTCACCAATGTAAAATGGCAGCTTAATTCTGCTGTGTTTCGTATGGTCAGTGTAAAGAATCGGAGACGCTTATTGAAATGAAAATGAAAATGAAATACGAGTATATAACACCTATAAAAAACACGAAATATCCCATATAGCAAAAATGGAATTTTTATCTAATTATTTCCATATAATTAGATAAAATTCCATTAAGTCCATCCGCTGCCCAATGCGTGATGGCAAATTATACATGCCCTGGGTATTATTTTTCAATATCTTACACGTAGAGATGTCAAATTATGTTTTCGATCACCGCAGAAGCTTTTGTAAATTTTTAAACTAATGTGACAAGCCAGCTCACAGTCTACAAATTGGTATGCCGCTACTACAGCACGCATTCACTTGTGACCAATTTCAAACAATAAAGGAGACTACAGATTCGTTCTCATTTTTGTGGATTAAGATGGACTGCCTAACAGCCTGTTCTTAAACCGTCTCTCTATTGTATTCAGACCAAAACACAGCAGTGCAAGCTGTGATATTTGGCGTTAAAAATAGTTAACAGGGTGGTATCTACCAAGACGGACTCTTAGGTAGCTGTTTCAGCGATGCCAGCTTGAATAAGACTTGGTTTGCTTTCGTACTATGACATTTAAAGGCGAGTACTTATCCCCTGAGTGAATTCACTAATATCTTTAGATTTTATATAGATCTCAAACTTCTTTAATTATTTCTTTAATTTTATAGGCGTCTATTATTTCGTTAAGCGTTGAGTAACGTGAGAGTTAGTAAATTTTAATGCTGTTTTATGAGTTGTTTAGAACACCTGCATGAAATTCTGATTGTACTGCTAGTTTATAACCACCATTTGTGTTCTCAGTTAATCATTAGTTCATAAAATATGCTTTTTTTATATATAGGCATTTGAAATACATTACCTTAACAATGACTAATTATTGTGAATGCTATTATTATTACTACTTGGAGGCCAACATTTGTATATATATATATTTACAACTTTAAGGATCTAGTATAGTTTACAAGCTGTGAGACATTTCATTTTAGTCCTCAGAGGTGACAATGCCTGTAGTCTTCTTTGTTTGAAATTGGCTCCAACTCCAAGTTTCTATGGACGGCAGTAGCCAATTGCTATCAGGTGGACAGTAAGTTTGTCACTTTAGTTTTAAAAATCAGACCAAAACTTATAGTAGTACTATAATAGTCTTCTTTATAAATATCCAATAATAAAATATTTACTTTAAGAATTATTTCAGACTTCATCAAATAATTCATGCGACCGGCCTAAAACGTAAATTAGTTATAGGCCAGTCGCATGAATTATTTATAATTAAGTGTTTTCTTATATTTACAAGCGTGCGGTTGCCAGAGGTGAAAACACATCTATAGCATTCTTTGCTTGAAGTTATGGAGCCAGTACCCTCTTGCCATCAGGTGGATTGTAAAATGGTTTGTCACTTCAGTTTAATTTAAAATACTACTTATGCCATTACATGATATCAAAACTCCACTGCTGAACATAGGCCTCCCTCCATACTTTACCTCATAAGACAGGGCATTTACCATAGTTGCTACATTCAGCAACGATTGACAACGCACATTTTATTATTTTGAATTGTTTTCAGGAAGATGCTGTTGCTCATCTCTTAATTTAGTTCCCCTCTGTCGCCTCCTATGACAGCAGGTGATAATGTGGGGTGGTGGATATTCTTACACGACCACTACACGGTTTTCTGACGAAAACCCTCGTGTAAACATAGCTGAACTTAAGATTTAATTTGTTAGTTCTTACTATGTGGGACGTCTACATGACTCCAAAAAAAATCGGCGGTCTTGATTAGATTTCCCGTCAGCCGCTCTTCAGGGCTTCTAACTTCATTAAGATTTACGCATCTCTTACAAGTAATAATTTGGATAAAAAGATTGCTTATTCCTCCTCAGTTTACCAATATTTTAAATCATCATCATCATCATCATCAGTATCATCATTACAACCCTTCACAAGTCCACTGCGGAACATAGGTCTCCCCCAAGGAATGCCAAAAAGCACGGTCCCGAGCCACCTGCATCCATTGACTTCCTGCATGTCTTACCAGGTCGTCACTCTATCTAGTGGGGTGGCACCCAACACTTCGACTACCGGTACAAGGCTGCCACCCGAGAGCCTTTTTTGCCCATCGGTTGTCGGTTCTTCGAGCTATATGACCGAGGTATGGAGAATGCTATGCTCAGGGTTTCTCTGCGTGATAGAATAAAAACGAGGATGTCCGCTGTAGAACCAGAGTAACCGACATAGCCCAACGGATTAGTAAGCTGACGTGGCAATGAGCTGGTCATATTTTAAATATTGCGGATTAATTAAAAAGATATCGTGATAAAAATGGAAAAATAATTTGTAAGGATTTAGCTCATCATCAACATCGTCACATCCTATCAATGTATACTGCTGAACATAAACCTCTCCCATAAACTGCCTCACAGAGGGGATATTTGCCATAATTGTCACACTGACGGGCCGATTGGCAAACAGAATATTTTTCATTATTTTGAGTTGTTATCAGAAAAATGCTGCTATCCATCTCCTGTTTCAGTTTCTCTCCTTCGCCTCTGACGTCACCTACGTAATGATATGGAGTAGTCGATTTTCTCACGCCGCCAATACATACGGGTTGAGCTGATTCTGCGAAGTTTTTAGTCTTATACAGCCTTTAGCGAAACATTAAAAATTCTTTCTTTCTTTTTTTTCGGCGCGACAGGTTGTTCCCATTTTATTGTAGGGAAAGATTTGACAAAGTTTATATCATTCTTTATTTCTTCTAATCTAACTAATTATTAAGCTGTTTATTTAAATTATAATACAACATTGTATTTTTTTTATGGCAAATAATACTTTTCTTTTACGTGGTAGTCACGCTGCAGCTATATTGCACGTTGTAGCATGAATGGGGAATAGGTCGGCTTGACTGGGGAAGGATCATGCTCTCACAGAATACCAGCGTAAATAGCAGAATAAGCTGCTGTGTTTCGTATGGTGAGTGTAGAGAACCGGAGACCCTTTTTACAGGAAACAAGGCATTCCATCTAGTTCTCAGGGTGACAACTCATCTGCATTTTGATTCTTAATCGAAGATAAATATAGATGTCTATGACAATTTCAAATACCATCAGTTAGACTGTGGGCTCGTTTGCCCCATTCTATAAAAGTAAAAATACTTATTTATTCTTCTTAATCGTCCCATAGCATTCTAATGAAGGGCATGGGTTTCTCCTAGTCTAGGTATTCAATGACCCAGATTATAAGATACCATTATATTGCCATATTTTGGACCACAATGTCTCTTATAGCTAACCAACATTAACTATGTCGGAAAAATTTTGCGCAATTGTTGGCTGGGCAGGGATACGAACCATGGAACGTTATTCTCTCCTACGCCACTCAATCGTCACAAAACAAACAAGCGCATTTAGAATCATCATTAGGGGTTAACAGATTTTGTTACAACTTCAACACATTTAAGCTGGGGATTTAAATAGGAATGCTATTTCCTTAGAAGTTTAACGTGATGTGACTTCTTGCGAGTTAGATCGAGCAATAATGTTCGTGAAAGTTGCGATAGGGAAGTTTGATACTTCCACATCTGTATTTAATTGAAGTTTTACAATAGCTCCATACATCTATTCATTACTTGAATCTCTACTTTAGATTGCTCATAGAGGATTTATATAGTTGTCGTTTGCCAGACGGGTTGGCAACCGCAGTTTTTTATAATTTTAAGATGCTATTAGGAAGAAGTTGCTGCCCATCTCCTGTTTTGTTTCCTTCTGTCACCTCTTACGACATCCACAGGACAATATAAGGTAGTAGATATTCTTACAGCGCTTCTAAACGGGTAATAAATTTAAGTTAACTGTCTTCTTTTTCTTTTTTTTTATAAGCCTGTAAGAGTTCAGTTTGACTTGCCATGACCCTCACGCTTGATAGGCAGATTGGCGATTGCAGTACGATTGGCCTTTGGGTTTTTCATCTGATATTATACGAGCATTACGGAAGCTATGTAGTGTAGGCGTAAGAGAATCCACTACCTGGCACCATCCCGTGGGTGTAGTAAGAGGCGACTATTACGAATGCAAAACCTTATAGATTACCGTTACCGTTACAGCCTAATAAAATCCACTTCTGAAAACATAGGCCTCCCCAATAGATTGTGTCATAGGGAGAATATTTGCCATAGTTTCTATGTCGTTATTATTGTTGATACTGCAAACGTCAATGTCACGCCTAGCAATCGCTAGGTGTGACGATTAAGGAAAGTTCTCCCTACAATGGAAGAGGTTCATCCAGCAGTTGAATTTTCTAGTATGTGATGATAATAATGGTGATTTAAGAGATAATTATACCGTGATCCTTCAGAGGTCATTGTAGTTGCTATTGCTGTCCATAGACACCTGCAAACTTCTGACTAAAAAGGCCAAAGACGTGATGTCAAAAGAGAACAGTGTGGTTCGAAAGAGGATACTGCGATCAGGATTGAGAAACGTATGCTTCGATTGCTTGCACTCGTAGAAAGAATTAATGAGGAATGAGTGACAAAGCAAAGTTATGCTACAAATGTGAGTGGCAAAGTCAGCAAGATACGCCTTGAGAGGAAGTTTATCGACCAAATTGGAGGTACCTTGAAGAAAGCGACGAGCATGTATGCATAGAAATACAGGTGTGGAAGAAGTGACAGGGGCGGGTCAATAGAAGTCCGTAGGCTCTGCCTACCCCTCCGGGTAATATGCGTGTTCATGTATTATAAATTTATGTGTGTATTTGTCGTCAACCTTGAGGACTAAGATTCCTCACAACATGTCCATATCCATCCATCCATTTATCCATTACAGCCTATAAAAGTCCACTCAGAGTAAACATAGGCCTCTCTCATAGAATGCCTCATGAGGGGATTTTGCCATAGTTGCCACGCTAGCAATGGTTGGCAACTACAGTTTATTTTTATTTTGAGTTGTTATCAGGAAGATGCTGCTGCCTATCTCCTGTTTCATTTTCCCTCTGTCGCCTCTTATGACACCCTCGGAACGATATGGGGTAGTGGATATTCTTACCACCACTGCACGTTATTTCCATATACTGGCTCTATAATCCTTGCCATAGCATATGTACTGCTACTTAGCAGCAAAGATATTTATTTAAAGTGGCAAATTTTAGAAAAGTATAGACTATACAGTCTATATGCACCTACTTATGGCACAGCCATCTTCACAATTCTAAGAGGGTTTCAAGGGATTGGAGCCGGGTTGCTAGCGTACTGTGAAATGTACGACGGTCGCTTAGCCCCTGAGTTACTAATAGTCACATATTTGTTTTAATCAAATTTTATAATCAAATATATTTTCATACATGGAAGATCAAATTTTAATAGACAATACACTCTGTGGAACCTTTGTGTGTAGATTGTTGCGCTTCCTAATATTATGTAAGACATCACATGCCGAACTTTCTTGCAAACTTGGCATTTCGTATTTGAAATTCGGCGTATAAACTTCGGTGAAGTGAAAATTGTTAGGTCGTAAGTTTACTTCCTAAGTAGTTACCAGTGTCTTTGATGTTATAATATATGCTTAGTATACCATAAAATGAGCCAAAACGATAAACCGTTTGTTTAATTTATGTGATAAATGGATAGACCTATAGATGTTATTGTGTGTAGTGTTTCACGTAGTAGTAACTATATTATGGTGGTAGCACGTACGGGTTAGCTTGAACAGAAGGATCACGCTGTCACCAAATACCAGCGTGAAATCGTAGACTGCTGTACTTCGTAGGGTGAGGGTGAGTGTAGGGTAAGTATGGCAGGTACTGGAAATGAGGCATTCCATCTTAATCCTTAGGGGTGAAAACGCATCTGCATTTTGATTAGTAATCGATGACTTGTATAGTTGTAGACTTGTAGGGTTGACTGCTAGAGAATGCCTTTAGGCATTAAGTCCGCCCTTTGTATCCTATATTTTACTAAAGGAATGCAATAAAGAATTTAAAATAAACTAAAAATAAATAGATTTAGATAACTATGGGCCACGGTATCCAATAACCATCAGGTGTGTACTAATACACACTGTGTGCTACGGACCCCAAGATACTGGACTTATGCTAGTTTGGGGTCCAACGGAAAATATTTGTATACATTATCTTGAACATTGTTTATATTTTTAGCTCACTGTTCTTTCTTACATCTGCCAAACCTATATGTTAATAAATTTATTATCTCGTTTGTGACCCTTATTCTATAAAAAATGTCTCTCTACAAGTTGCTAGAGTTTTGTTTTCGATAGTGACTATATACATTTTTTTATTTATTTTATAGCCCTTGTTCCAAATAATACCACGTAGGGGCTATTTGAAAACTTAGGTTCTTAGTTTTAATATTTTTTGAATATATTTTAAATAAAGAAACTTCACGCGATATTTGGAACGACTTACTGATTCAAGGGCAATCACTTTTTCATAATCAAATGTTCATTCTAATCTTCGAAACAGGACACTAAAACATAAAGGCAGTAAGAGATTTTGTGTAAAAGTGACGTTTTCGTTTCAAGTGATTTTATCTAGGAGAGTTTAAATTCACGACATTTAAAAATAAATTTCAGTATTACTGTATGCTACATACAGCTACCGTTACAGCTTACTAAAGTCACTGCTGAACATAGGCCTTCTCTATAGATGCCTCTTAGGGGTATACTTGCCACAGTTGCCACGCTTGACTAGCGGGTTGGCAACCGCAGTTTTTTTTATTCGTTATTAGGAAGATGCTGCTGCCCATCTCCTGATTTATTTCCCTGTATCGCCTCTTACGAGACCCACGGGATGATATCGGGTAGTGGATATTCTTACACCGCCACTACACGGTTATTGTATATTGCTTAATGTATATTTTTATTGTAGAAATTGTATGATCTTTGATGCAACTTTACGTAAACCTTAACACCTGAATGTACATCACTCCAATAAAAAAACTTACAAAAAAGAACGTAGTGAATCACACTTGACTATTGACAAATTTCTCGTTTGAATATTATAGTACTTTTAACGATAAATTTAGAATTAAGACAGTCGTTCTGCAATAATCAAATTATTTTATAGAACGATAATAGAGCAATAAAAAAATAAGATTAAAGAGCTTTTTTAATGCTCTTTAAACAAATTAAAATTAGTTTTATAAAATAATAAACAGCAACAGATAAATGGTCAATATAATTCAAAGGTAAAAATTTCTTCAGTTATAATTTTGCTGTTATTCTGTTCGTGGAATTTCATTACAATCAGTTAAGTCATTCCGAATTAGCCCGGACAAACAGATCGACAGACAAAATTTTTAAAAATGGTTATTCGTGTCTCAATAAAGCCAGGTATTTTAATATTACAGACTTCAATTTTATTTATATGAAGACTATACTCAAACACTAATTAAAAAAAAATATTTTATAAAAGTGTTTAGAGTTAAGTATTTAAACCGTTTTAAAATTTATTTTAAAGCCAGCAATTTTACACATAAAATGTCTAGTTCGGCTTTTAAAAACTAACGGAGTCTAATCGCAAGAATGCTTAGCGCGCAAATAACACTCATAGAGGGCGAAATTAATGACAATTTTGTTCAATTTATTTCGAAACGCCCCGTAAAGTTCAGAGAGTTTATCTTTCTTTAAATACTTTTTCTCTAAAATGATTTCGAAATTGTCGACGAATGCAAAAATAAAAAAGAAACATAAACATGAGTTTAAAATAAATATTGCATGTTGAAAAATAAAATTAATTCTTTAAGAACTTCTATGATTGCTTTCAAATTAAATCATTAATATAAATCAAAATCAAAAGTCCACTGCTGAACATAGAACTCCTTCATATATTTCCTCGTGACATTTGCTATATGTAGTTGTAATGCTTAGCCGGCGTTTGTTTTGGTTAGTTATGTTGCGCGCCACAATTAATACATGGTACATGGCGACACTAGTTACCACTAGCGCCCTCTAGTATCGAGTAGCAGAACTAGGAGAGTCAAGAACCTTCTAGAAATTTCCATGGAAGAACTTCCTAGAAATCGACACCTAGTCCATCGGGACCGATATGTACTCGAACATTCTAGATGTTTCTACAGTAGAAGGTTCTGGAAACTATCTGAGGCCCTATATAAGGCCGGTATAGACCGCGACCGAGTCAGTATTGAGGAGTTTGTTGGCGATACAAGCGATACAACTGCGAACTAAAGTGATCAGTAGTACAATTGTGTTTTGTTATTAGTGTGGTTTTAAATTGTAATTAGTGTTTTGTAATTAAAGTGTCAATTTTGGTAATTCACTCGGCAGTTTTAAATTTTCTCGAACCCCAAGCTCGTAACAGATAGTTAGGTAGTTGATAGTTTGGCAACCACAGTTTTTATTATTTTGAGTTGTTATCAAGATATTGCCCATCTCTAACTTAATTTCTCTTTGTCACCTTTTACGGTATGATATGGAGCGGCTTTTCTTACGCGTCCACTATACGCCGAGTTTAATAATGATAAGGCAAAAATGCCAAATTAACCCATTCACACTGCACCCCTCTGATTGACAGACGACGCCTAGGAAGTAAATTATGATGTTTATATATTAATATCAGCATCATCATCATCATTACAGTCACCCTCTTAGAGAGTTTTGTAGCAATTTGTACGCCGCACTGCTCTAGTGCATGCTGTTTTTAATACTGTTTTTCTTCATAGAACGTATTTCGTCATGTGTATTTCTTATGTATTAAAACATTACAACAGTTTTATTAATGACGTAAAATATATCAAATAGTCTGTAATTTAAATATTCTGACATATTTACCTAATTAAACATCGCTCATATTATATCATCTGGATAATTTTTTTCTCATACCGATTCGGACTGTGATAATTTTTTTCTTTTTTTGGATTTTTTTCTTTTTTAGTCGACAATAAAAGTAGCTGGTTATCGACCCTATATTCTTTTTATATATTTGTCACGCGACATCTTCTTCATTTGTAAATTAGGTTACATATAAGGTTTGCGAACTAGGTTAGAGGTGGCAGCACGTAAATTTTAAGAAAAAAACCGCTCCAAACGCTGGAAAAATGAAGGTTTTTGGTGTAGTTATTTAAATGAGATTCGAGTTTCTTATATTCTTAAGTCAACTCAAAAGAGACCAAAAATTAGACTTGATAAAAATTTAAAGCTGTCTTAAAAGAACAAAATAAATTTTAAACTCGGCCTTAATAATTCTTTACTCTAAGAGTATGACTTAGTACCAACTTCTGAAGCCATTGTGTGGAAATAATTTTATTATTATTAGTTCTTTGAAGTTGCCTTTTACCTTTCAAATCTATTTTCTTCAGAAAGCTAGATCAGGGTATAAAAGAATAGAATAGAATAGAATATTTTTTTATTCAATAATGTGCAATTCTTATTGAAAGTCATTTTTTACTTTACCACTGGTTCGAAAAAAAAAAACACTGTCTTGGGAAGAACCAGCAAGAAACCCAGCGGGATTTTTTTTAAAGTAAATTTTACATTAATGGTTGTACAAACTATTTACAAAATTTATTTTAGAAACTGCTTGGAAGTGACCATCACATTCCCAGGGGTTATTATCAACCATGTATTCATTTGTATTATAATTACCTTTTTGGTAAATAAACTTGGCAATAGATAGAGCTTGTACACTCTCCGGGACCTCGTTGTAATAGCGTATACATTGCCCCAAGAATGAATTACTGGTATCACTAGCTTGTGTTTGTTCCTAGTGTTTACGGAATTTTTATCACTTTTTTTACTAAAACTACCTTTGTTTTTGTCAACATACATTAAATTTTCGTAAATGTACTGAGAGGCCAATGTTAATATATTTATTTCTTTAAATTTATCTCCAAGAGACTCTCTCGGTTTAAGGTTGTAAATAAATAGCTCTAATGGCCCTCTTCTGTAAAACAAAAATAGTTTCTGAATCAGCCGCATTTCCCCATAGCAAAATCCCATAAGACATTATGCTATGGAAATAACTGAAATAAACTAATCTAGCTGTCTCGACACTAGTGAGATCTATAATCATTTTTACAGCATAAGCTGCAGAGCTTAGTCTGCTTGCTATTTTGGATACATGGGGGCCCCAATGAAGCTTTGCGTCGAGAGTGACGCTAAGAAAAACAGAGGATTCAACAGGGCTCAGTTCATCCCCATTTAAAAACACATTGCTATTCAGATTTTTAACATTCGTTGTTGTTAATTTAATAAATTTAGTTTTATTGCCGTTTAAATGCAGATTATTAAAGTTAAACCAATGCACTAATTTTGATATAGCATTATTCACCTCATCACATTTAAATGATTGACGTTTAAGTTTAAAAATCAAGGAAGTATCATCAGCAAATAATACTATATCATGATTATCCCCTACAAGTGATGGTGAGTCATTAATATACACTAGAAATAGGAATGGGCCGAGAATCGAGCCCTGAGGGACACCCATTAGTAGAGGTAACCCGGAAAAACTTTTACCATTGATAATAACTTGCTGCGTTCTATTACTTAAATATGAAATAATAAGTTTAAGCGCTGTGTTCTTGACACCATAGTACTGTAGCTTCCTGATTAATGTCTCATGGTGAACACAGTTAAAGGCCTTGGAAAGGTCACGAAATATACCCAAAGCATCCTCTGAATTCTCCCATGCACAAAAAAATATGTTTAATAAGCCAGCGTCAGTTGTTAAGCGGCCCCTTGTAAAATCGAATTCATTTTTATGTAGCAATGTATTAATATTAAAGAAACATAACATCTGATCTAAAATAATTTTTTCAAAAATTTTATTAAATGTTGGTAGTACAGAAATTGGTTTAAAATTGGCGGGGTTTAACGCGATACTTATTTATCTAAATAAAATACGTTTAAGTAAGCAGTAGCTGTTGACAATATGACACTACGAGTATTTGTGCTTTCTTACTGAGTAAACGATTTCTAAACAACGAACATTGACATAGCAATCTCATTAACTTTTGAAGTGCAAGATACTCGTATATTGATTTAAAATTGCAGTACAGACGGGTCACGATTGATAATCCATCCCCCAAGCATAGCGGCCGAGACCTAAGTAAAATGGTCTAATGAATAAAACAACGTGGTAATGCCACACTGCAGCTATATAGTTGCTGCACCAGTGGGTCAATTTGACGTGGGAGGGACCACACTCCCACAGACTACAGCCGTAAAATAGCAGCTTAATGCTGTGGTTTATAGTGAGTGATGACAGCCGTGGCCCTTTATTACTGGTAACAAGGCTTCCATCAAAGTCCTCAAGGAGAATAACGCATATACATTTTGATTCTTAATCGAGGATAATACATACAGATGTCCACGGGCCACAACATCCACTGTGTGCTCGTTTGTCACCCTTTTTCTATAAAAAAATATAAAATCATAAATACTCACGCCTGTTACCCAGAGGGTTAGGTAGAGACTACGGACTTCCGTTTGGCACGACCTTGACACACCTCTCTCACCTTTACATCCATATACCTACGCATACATGCTCATCGGTTAAGGGTTCTCTTTATCTGGCCCATCTTTAATATATAGCCAAGTTGGTCGATAAACTTTCATCTAGGGCGTCCCTTCCCGACTCTTCCGGTCATTTTTGCAACATAGATTTGCTTTGTCACTCTTTCCTCGTTCATTCTTTCTACATGGCCAAACAACCGAAGCATTCTTTTCTTAATCCTGGTCACAACATCATCTTTGCAAACCATACTTTTCTCTTAACACACAATTTCTCACACTGTCATTCAGATTCAGCCCTAACATACTCCTTAATGACCGAATTTATACAGCATTTATTCTACTCTCGTGCTTCTTCTGCCACACCCAACTTTCACTGCCATACATTATGGTAGGGACTAATACAGTATTGCCATACGTGCCTTTTTTCACACATTCTGACTTCCCACTATAGAGTGTGGAGCCCCATTTACTCTATTTCCTGCATTTACTCGTCCTTCTATATCCTTGTCATATCTACCATCTCTGCTAAATACACATCCCAAATACACAAACTCATCCACTTCTTCAACTAACTCCCCTTGTATTTTTATTTCACATATCGGTTTACTTTCTTCTCTTTCAAAAACAATCACTTTCGTCTTACTTGTATGGACTTTCATTCCCAGCGTAGTACAGCTTTGTACTGCCACGTATAAAGAATTTTTTTTTTGGTACAGTATAATATTGAAAAAAGTTTTATCAAAAATTTAAGCTAATAGAGGTTGTAGTTTCTGCTATTCATAAAACTGTTACATCGGGGAGGAACATTGCCTCTACGGTGGCAATAAACCAACTAGATAGTTGGTTTGTGCCACCAGCCACAAACAATGTTTTCAACTACTCTTACGAGGCTTCTATAAATTTGTTCTCATAGAATACGTTAAGCGTTTGTACTGCGCCTTTATTAAAAAATATAGTATAATACACATACCTTCAAAATACCTATAATATTTTTGGTATGTATATAACTGGTTATTATTCATTTAAAATACTGATAATATCTTAAAATAATTATTTGGATTAAAGCCCATAGTGCATATAGTAGAAAACTCTTTCAAAAGGATTCATATTTCTATGTTTTGTGTGCGTCTGTGCGCGTTATCTATATATTACATTTTTATCCGTAACATTACTGACAAGTAGTAATAATGGGTTAGACAGAAAGTATAACGATTACATCATCATCGTCATCTTAACAAGTCCACTTCTATACATAGGCCTCACCCAAGGAATACCACAAAATATAGTATTGAGGTCGTAAAACTGTAATTACTAAATTTTTAAGTAACGATTAATTAAATTTCAATAAAAAATAAACCCTTTGTTTTTCGCCGACATTAGAATTTCCCTTCACTTGTAGTGAAATAAAACAAGATGCAGGCGACCAGCTAAATGTAAAAGTGTAAAGTAACAACCTACTTACGTCCCACAGCTGGGTACAGACGTCGCATTTCTGAGAGGTTTTTTTGAGTATGATTCGACGACTAACTCGATGTGTTTTAGCGGACTTCATATCCACTTCACCGCTGACTACTGTGTAAATCCACACAAATTGCAAACAATTCCATTGATACCGGTGACGATCAAACTTTGTTTATTCGCGTATTAAGAAACTTAAGGCGAGCGATAGGAAAAAAAAAATGTTAGCAAAAGTCCATGCTGACCATAGTCCTCTACCATAGTTTCCACACTTCATGGGTAGGATTTTGATAACCGCAGTTTTGTTACGTGTTACATTTATCAGGAAAATGAGGTTACTCATGTCATGTTTCAGTTTCCCTCTAACGCCAGTAAACGGCAAACATATAATCGTAACAGAAACTAATAGCAAAGTAAATATTATAACAAAAGAAAGCTTACAAAAGTATTTAAATATTATTATAAAGAGTTAACTAAGTATTTTATGAAGAATAAAAGAGATTCACAAAAGCTTTTGACAGTAAAGAACGTAAAGAGAATATTTGCTATTAACTAAACAACCAATACAGCAATACAAAAGTGCTAGCTACATAAAGAAGCCACGGCTTTATAATTGCAAGTTCGATAACTTTCCCGTGTTTACAGTAAATTTATTCAATGCTTTAAAAATTGGTTTATTTAAAATTAATATTGCAATTTCCTTGCCATGCTTATAAATTCCTTATTCTTTATTTATATAATCGTTGGTGCGTCTGTTAGTGTAACGGCGACTTGATAGGCAGGAACCATCATTAACAGGTTCTGTATTTTTGGACCAAAATTACTTATAATCAAAATATATGATGGGCAAGGGCTAAAAGAGAAAATAACAAAATTTGGACCCAAAAGATGGCGTTGTGTTCACGTTATTAATAAATTTTATATTTATACACTAAAAAAGTCCGAAGTAACCCTTACCGTACTTGTCGACGAGGGTTGCGTACCTTATACTCAGAATCACCAAACGGTATTCGTTGAAGGTCATACAGGTTTACGCACCAACCTTGGCACATTCAGATGAGAATGTGGAGAAAGTGTATGAGAATGTATCTAAAGACATGTATTCCTCCAATACCCATACGGTGTTAATGGGAGACTTCAACGCAAAACTAGGCACTGGCCGAATTCATGTAGAAATAAGGACTTTTTATGATGAAATTTTTCTTCCAGAAGGGGCCCCACAGGAAGTGGACCTGGTCGAGCCCCGACGGTTAAAAAAAATATATTGACTTCATTATGACAACTAGGCGGCAACTGTTAAGATATGTCTCAGTGATCACGCGGGTGTAAACTGGCAGCGATCACCGAAAGGTTAGTGATACACTAAACCTAAACGTAAAGTTGGAAAGGTGTCGTCTAATGAAGTCAACGCTCCGTCCCCCTCGTGCTCTAATCCAGAGTCCCGAACAGCTCGAGTTACAAAACCGTTTTCAGTGCCTAGAACTTTTCAGTGGACGATATCAATGACAAGCTCGTGGAAACTGTCCATGCGGTCGGAGCTAAATTTTGCAAGATCCGCCGCAGAAGAACACAAAAACTCTCCGATCACACTCTTAATCTCACGGCTGTTAGAAGGGAAATGAGGCTGCAGTCTTCAGTGGATTTGACAGCATACAGGCAACCGAACAGACAGATCTCCAAATACATGTGGCTGGACTTACGTAACTATAATACTGCCCGTATTGAAGAAGTGATTGAGCGGAACCAGGGCTCCAAAGTCTTTGCCAGGGATCTGTCTGCCAGAAAGAGCCAACTGTCAAAGCTGAAGACCGAATACGGCGGCATCGTTTCCGGGACACCTGAGATTTTGAGGGAGATTGAGAGATTCTATGGGCAGCTGTACACATCATCGTTGGAGCCACACAAAGGTGTGAGTAACGATCTAAGAGCAAGTTTTATCCGACACTATTTTGATTAGAGATTTAGAATATTGAGATTAGAATGGCTCTCCAGCACCTTCAAAACGGCAAGTCCCCGGGCGAGGGTGGAATTACAGGGGAGCTTCTGAATGCGGATGGAAAACCGGCGCTTGAAGTCCTTCAGAAGCTCTTTAATTCCGTCGTCCATGGTGGCACTACGCTTGAGGCGTGGAGCAGAAGTGAGGTGGTCTTGTTCTTCAAGAAAGGCGACAATGCTCTCTTGAAGAACTACAGACCGATTTCTCTCTCTTCGTGCTGTTTTCGAGAGTCATTACGAATCGTCTCGCACGCAGACTCGACAATTCAGCCTCCCGAACAAGCCGGTTTCGAAAAGGCTTTAACACCATATACCACATACATACCCTTCGACAAACTGTACAGAAGACCGAGGAGTACAATTTGCCACTATGTCTTGCATATGTAGACTATGAGAAAGCCTTTGACAAATTTACTGTCGGTATTTCGAAGTGCTAAAGTGTTTATTTAGTAGGGCTATAATGGCTATCCGAGTACAGAACCAGAGTACGAAACCTATCGAACTGTAGAAAAGTGTAAGACAGGGTGACGTTATAGCCCCGAAACTCTTCACCGCTGCATTGGAAGACGTTTCAAGTCAAGCTACTGGACTGGAAAGCATAGGGTATTCACATCAATGCCGAGTACTTCACTCACCTTCGATTTGCCGACGATATAGTCCTTATGGTAGAATCGCTGGACGACCAAAACACTATTCTCAATAACCTCAATAGTGCCTCCCATCGGACAGGTCTTAAGATGAACATGGACAAAACAAAGATCATATAACGTCGCCATCATACTTATGTTTGTTAGTTGTTGGGCACTAAGCTCAAGTTGTTGATAAGTATGTTTACCTGGGACAAATAATTCAACTAGGTAAGTCGAACTTCGACCGAGAGGTCAATCGACGGATTGAACTCGGCTGGGCAGCGTTCGGGAAATTACGACACTTCTTCTCGTCAGTTATACCTCAAAACTTGAAAACGAGACTGTACAACCAGTGCGTGTTGCCAGTGATGACTTATGGATCTGAGACGTGGTCCTTCATTGCTGGCCGTATGAGGACGCTCAAGGTCGCTCAGCGAGCTATGGAGAGGGCTATGCTCGGGGTTTCTCTGCGTGATAAACTTAGCAATGAGAATATACGCAGTAGAACCAGAGTGACCGACATAGCCCAACGGATCAGTAAGCTGAAGTGGCAATGGGCCGGCCATATAGCTCGAAGAACCGATAACCGATGGGGAAAAAAGATTCTCGAGTGGCAGCCTGGTACAGGTAGGCGAAGTGTAGGGCGACCCCCCACTAGATGGAGTGACGACCTGGTAAGACATGCAGGAAGTCGGTGGATGCAGGTGGCTCAGGATCGTGCTTTGTGGCATTCCTTGGGGGAGGCCTATGTTCAGCAGTAAACTTGTGAAGGGCTGTAATGATGATGATGAACTCTTACCGCGCCACCTTTTGGAAAAGGCAGAATGTCGTTTCCCGGCAAGCTAGTACGTTTTAAGATGGGAATTGCAAATTTCTTGATAGAAATATTTAAAAGAGATAAAAAAAATGTTATGTGAATATGAAATAACGGAACAAAATGTAAAAATGGGTTTATCATATTAAAGTGGTTTATTGAGTTTCGAGTTTAAGCTATGGTATGAAGATCTTACGTGGTAGAGCCATGCTGCAGCTATATTGGTATAGTTGTGCAGAATAGGTCAGCTCGACCGAAGGACCACGCTCTCAGAATACCAGCGTAAAATAGCCTTAACGCTGCTGTGTCGTATGGTGAGTGTAGAGACCGGAGACCCTTTTACTGGAAAGAGCATTCATCTTAGTCCTCACGGGTGACAACGCATCTGCATTTTGATTCTTTATTGAAGATAGATGTAGATGTCTATGGGTCAGCAACCACTTACCATCAGGTGGACTGTGTGCTCGTTTGTCACGATCCTATAAAAAAAAAAAAAAAGATAAACTGACTAGTAACGCCTGTAAAACAGGCGTTACTACTAAACATCCTACACCACAAATCCCAGCACAACTTCTTCAACTACAATAGGAAAGACACCACCGTAGGTAGATAATACATGTTTCGCCTCTACAGAGTCTTCGGTTACGTAAGACACATCATTTTATTTTACTACGCGGATCAAAGGAAATTCATTTTTAACACCTTTAATATGGTATGAAGTCCTTTTGACTAAAGAAGTCGTTTAGCCTCAGCATCACAGGCTTCGTGAAATTTAACATTTGCTGTTAAACTCCATACTTAACATGGTTCGCATATTTCGGGAGTTCTTTCATGATACAGATTTAAGTTTAAACTTGAGACAAATAAACCAGATTTTTCATAATTTCCGATACATTTATCAACTTACTCATTTTTCAAACTTTTTTTTAAATTTAGGTTCCATTGTCATTGCAGTTCTCTGTCTTAACTTGTCACAGCATTACAACTCTAACAGAGTGTGATTGAATTAGGGCTGATTTTTTAATCATCAGATAAAATTTATTCACAGAATGAAAACAATATAAACAAATTAAAAATTACAGTTTGTGAAGGAAAAAGATCAGTTGTTTCACTTTTATATTCAGTCAGGTAATAATTTATTTGACGGATACCTTTACCTGACGATTAAAAAATCAGCCCTAAAATAAATATATATAGGAGTAGATTATTTATCAAATATAACTAAAAATTTCTTTGTACCCATTAGGTAATATAATATTTTTACATTATCCTCATACCATCAGTATTTTGATTCTTTATCGAGGAAAGATTGAGTTTAGACGTAAGTTTACGAATTAAGCTTACCTTCGTTACTTTTGAAAAATAAACGGGGTAAATGTTTTAATCTTATAATAACATATCAGAACGGTGGGATTTTACTATTCATTATTTTTGACTATAGTTTTAAAACAAGAGAACTGTAGCTTCCATTTGAATGTTAAACGAATTAAAAATATTTCTCACAACTGCGTCCATTATGCTAGAATATTTCAGGTGTACAGCATTTTGTGACGCGCAATTGCTGGAAATGGAAACAACAGGCAAAGTTAGCTACGTGAAATTCAGTAAACATGAATGCTGCAGAAATGATAAAGCCTGAAATTATTTTGTGATGCAATTCTCTATCTATACGGATTTATGACAAGCGAACACATAGTCCACCTGATGGTAGAGTGGTTGCTGTATAGACACCTATATCTATCTTCGTTTGCGAATCAAAATGCAGATGCGTTGTCAGCTGTGAGGACTAAGATGGAATGCATCTTTTGCAGTAAAAAGGGTCTCCGGTTCTCTAAACTCACCATACGAAACACAGCAGCATTAAGCTGCTATTTTACGCTGGTATTCTGTGAGAGCGTGGTCCTTCCCCGGTCGAGCCGACCTATTCGTGCTACTATTATACAAATAATATAGCTGCAGCATGGCTCTGCTACGTTCTTTAAAAAGATCAGCAAATTTAAAGCTCATGCCTTTCTTTTAAATTAATATTATATAATTCAAACTTCAAAAATAATTCAAAATATTCTGATTTCTATGCTTTTAAAACTGAAACTTGACAATGGTTGGAATGATTTTGCAACAACATAAAAAGAAGTTGGTGGAGTCCCTGGCACAAAAAGAAAAACATGCTACCTCATTATGTTTTATGTTTTCCTGTCTTTTTTAGCCTTTCTAAGCCAGTGCTTAACAGCTATCACATCTTGGTAAGGCACTCTCCACTCCTTTGTCCTTTGTTTGTATAGCATTCGACATTAGTAAAGCCATAGCGGATGACTATGCAAACAATTTAGTTTTAATCCGCGATAAAAATAAGGTATAAAACGAAGGGACTTTTATGACATTTGTGACTATTTTGAATTCAACGGAACTTCACTTTTGCGGTACTGGAAAATGCCAGTGAAAATAAAAAAACTCCCACAATATAATAACGACTTTAACTTATTTTGTTGCCCTTGAGTAAGTTCAAAACTTTCATTATAATATATATTTGCTATAAAATCATAAAATGCAAAGGTACCGTAATTTGCGACCGTATAGTGGCGGTGTAAGAATATGCACTACCTCATAACGTTCCGTGGGTGTCGTAAGAGGCATCAAAGGGAAACTGAACCAGGAGATGGGCAACAGCATCTTCCTGATGACAGCTGAATAAAAATGAAAGACTACGGTAGCCTACTCACTTGCCAAGCGTGGCAACTATGGCAAATAGCCCTACAGTTTGAGCCCTATTGGGAAGGAGGGGAGGCGTATGTTCAGCAGTGGACTTTTGATAGGCTGGAATGGTAAATGTAATGGTAATTCGTAGAATTCGTATTAAAATATTCGTAGAAAAGAAAGCAGATAAAAAGAACTCACCGATAGATGGCGATATATTATTAACTCGTATAACAGATGTTAAAATCAGTCTGGGACATGGAGCAGTGTCAAAACTCAGTCAGGAGAACATCAATATTTCTTTTTCCTGTTCGATTAATGAATAGTGCACTCACCTAGTGGTCGTTTTATAAAACGCGTTCACTTTAATCTTAATAAAACGTGAAAATTCTCCGGTATACAACGCCGTTCCTGTATCAAGTTTTCTGCGGAGATTCTTTAATAAATTGTAAACTGATTTATGGCGTCAAAATACAAATTTTCCAGCGCCTCGCTTGTATCTCGGAAACGATATCAGTAATTCCATAGTCATCTGGCTAAAGCTTGGGGAAAACAACAGTAACGAAACTTAATACACATTTTTTTTTATTATCTTATATTGTTTTAAAAGGCTTTTTCCTTCAAGGATATGTCATTTATTATTACCGTACCTTGTTCCTGTAACACATGAATCATGATTATTTATAGAAGGGGAATCAATCTAAAGTCGATGGATGCTAGTGGCTCAGGATCGTGCTTTGTGGCATTTCTTGGGAGAGGCCGATGTTTACCAGCGGACTTGTGATGGGTTGAAATGATGATGATGATGATGACTGTGAATCAATTTGATAGAAATATAGATATTACTACTAAGTAAGTATACTTAAAATCCAACGTTTTATCTCTCTGTGATACTGGATAGAAAATACATATTTAATGAAACAAACTTTACGGACTATATAGCGTTTATTTAAAATTATTTAGAAATCAAACTTTTTTATTCCGAACTAACATTTTGAGAAATTTGCAGAACTAATATTCACGGGAGGACTGAGTTGTTTTACATCTCAATGAACCTGGACTACTATTAAGTTTCAATTATACATTTTTATTCCGATCTACGCAGAAGGAGCATAGCTTCTAAATCAACATGCAACACATATAGACTTGCAGATTTTTCAATTGAAATTAAGATTTTTAATTTTAATAGCCGCACGAATCATCTTTGATAGGATTCGGTGTTTTTTTACGAGAATTTGAAGTCTATCAAAATCTGATGTAATGTTGAGGAAAATCTTGAATATGTTCACAGATTGCGTAGGTACATTCCGGAGTTGTTTAAGATCAGATATTCTAAAATGTAACATCCTTTGCGTGTATTATTATTTCTTTTTGATAGCTCTATGTAAGAGAGACCAAAACAATAATTGATATATTATAATTCTGACTAATATTCGGTGGTTCGTAGTATATTTTTATAGAAGCCCGATATAGCCAATTTTCTCTGTCTGTCGCTTAACTGTCGCTGAGGTTACTCGGTTACTGTGACGTTGATTAAAATCCTGTAGTAGTACTAATTGTTTTATAAAAGAAACGAAATCGATTTAATGAACATAGTTACTTATTAGATATGTACCGTTACAGCCAGATAGGGCTGATAGATTGCCTCTTAGGGGGGATATTTGCCATAGATTGTCTCATAGGGGGGATATTTTCCATAGCTACCAGGCTTGGAAACGGGTTGACAGCCGCAGTTTTTTATTATTTTGAGGAATAAGGAAGACGCTGCTGCCCATTTCCTGAATTTTTTCACTCTGTTGCCTCCTACGACACCCACGGGATGATATAATGAGTAGTGGATATTCTTACATCACCACTACACGGTAAATTACGTATTAGTTAGGTAATTATTATACATTTAAGTGTCGAATAAGTTTGATACACGCGCGCATGCACAATTTGGTTGCTTTCAAATATTGAACCCATTACAACCATCGATATATATATATATATATATATATATATATATATATATATATATATAGATTTGGCATTCCGAACATTCACTATGTTCAAATGAACTGTACTGCAATCCGTACACCTTTAGTGTCATTTAGTGTGACTACAATATTCATAGAGTGTGGAGCTGCGCTAATAATACGAGATTTCAAATTAAAGTTTAAACCTAAACGTAATTAATAATTCAGTAGTCAAATAAGTAAAATTATTTGTTGTTCAAGTGAATAAATAGGTAATAATATTACAATAGAAAAAATAAATTTCTTCATTTATATGCCACGCTATCTACAATCATAGACTAAAATCTACTATATCCCGCGCATGCGCGAAAACAGACTAGTGCACATTTTTTGTTTGGAATAGCTTCTCTAGTACGTAGTACATACAACTCAATGATTACAACAACATTCAAATGGTTAATAAAAGTGAAATCCATATAAATAAAAATGTAAATGCTCGTTGGTTCAAAATCATAAATCTCCGAATTTTTTTCACCAAATGCTTTGACATTTTTACTCAACGTTGCATTCGAATACGCGCGTGTATATAAAGACTTTCTAAAAAATATTGAGGCATAGCAAAACGTGACTGGGAACAGATTGTATTTAATGTAAAAATAGACAGTTTTATTTTTACATTAAAACACTCGAGCAACACCAAACTCACATGAAAGTTTGACACGTGATGTCTAGAAAACGAGGGGAAGCAATACGTGAAACGCGATGTTGCTGGCGGATTTAATAATACCTCTACAAAAATAAAATACCTCTAGAAATATTATTTAATATTTTTTGATATTTCTATTATGGATCATCATTATCATCTCGTGGCATTCCATTACTGGTCATGGGTCTTTTCAATTGTAGGGTGGATTTGCCTTTACCACCGAACTTGGCAGGTGGTTTGGGGATCGCAGTACTGATGTCTTCTGGTCTGGATAAATAAATTTGGCATATACGAGGGTGAATGAAACAGATGATTACCTTACGCTGCCACCACACAGCAAATATATAACTTAACTTTTTTTTCAAATATTAAGTCAAACCAAATAGTATTTATTTTAAGGGTCAGTTCACAGAGACCACGCGACGACGATGCGAAGGGCCAGTGGTAACACACCACAGTGCACCACCGCGAGACGCATAGCAACGTCGCGAGGCGCATCGTGAAGTCGCTGGCAGTGCACCGCTCATGCACGGTGCGCCTAGCGACGAAGTACCGCTGCGTCGTGATACGTCGCGCTAGGTTTCTTTACTCATGTGGTCGCGCTTCGCCGCGAGGCATCTCGAGGTGCAGCGCGGCGTAGCGCGAAACCGGGGAACATTTTCGAATTATCTCAATTAAATGTGTATCTTTTTGTGTAGTAAATAAAGTTAACTTTATATGCGCGCACTTTTAAAGATCGTCATAATTTTATGTATGACGATCTTTAAAAGTGCGCGCCGCGTCGCGTCACATCGCGTCTCGGTGTGAGCTGACCCTATAATACGGTTTTTGGCTGACTTCAAAAAGGAGGAGGAGGAGGAAAGGGCTTACAATCCGGCCGTATATTTTTTGTATGTATGTCACGCGATACCTTCGTCAATTGTAAATAAATTATGATGATTTTTTTTAAATTAAGTACGTTATATATCAGGAGTGTGATAAATTTGAAGAAATATTCCACCCCTAAGAGTAACAAATCAGATGAATAAATTGATGTAGCTAATAAATAGATAATATTTAGATATATTCCTTCATCATCATCATTCTAGCCCTTCAAAAGTCCTCTGGTGAACAAAGGCCCCCAAAGAATTACACAAAGCCCGGTTAGAGTTCCGGCACGTCTTATGATTGCATCTTGCATTTTTTTCCTTAGTCCACTCAAAAACTTAAAAAAAATATTTTAATATAAATTAAAAACCATAATGATTTCTTATATTTACGCGAACACTACACATTTAAATAAAACTAGTTTTTACGGATTTTATCGCGTATATTAACTTATTTTATATTCCCGACGTTTTGAGCACTTTACAGCACCCATGGTCACGGGGGAGGACTGAGGTGTTTGACGTCCCAATGTCATAGTTAACCACGGCTACCTCCAATTTAAAGTTATTAGATTTTGTTTCAATCTACGCAGTATGAACTTATAGTATCTTGAAGTCTTGCAGTTGTATACTTGGGTTGGGACTTAATTTTATCAATTATAGGATCCCAAGCAGATGGTAGCACCCAGCCATCTTCTCTATTGAAACGTTTTTTTGATTTCAATAGCCTCGCGAATCATCCTTGGAAGGAATTTGTATTCTATAGCGAGAATTTGTGGTCTATCAATTCTAATGTAGTGGCGGGGGCGATCCTGTACGTGTTTACAGACTGCAAACTTCCCGGAGCGTCGATTCTTCGCATCGGCTATGTGTTCTTTAACGCGGGCTTTTATTGATCTTTTAGTTTGCCCCTATATAAGAGATACCATCTTCACAATCAAGATTGTACACTCCTGCATCTTGCAGAAGGACATTGCACTTGACTGATGGTAAAAACTGACTAATCTTCTTCGGCAGCAGTATGTTTTAATGGGCACGCTTCAAGATGTAACCAATCTTGTCAGTGACACTCTGACATATGGCAGTACAGCAGGCACTCGCTCGACTGTGGCCGCTTTACTCATTCACTGTGACGTAGGCGCGGAACCTGAAGCTTTTGTCGTGCAAAACTTGCTTGACGTATTGGTTCTCGGCGGCCAGGTGTTTACTGTCACAGATCCCTCGTTCTCTCTGAAACAAGGATTTACCCGGACCTTAACTGTGATGGATGATGGTGTGATTCACCATTTAAATATGGGTTGGTATGGATCTTTTCCTACACAGTGTGACCAATAGTGTTATCAGGATTACGAATTACTAACTGTTCCGTACTGGAACCATATTTTTTTTAATTAATATTTATTGTCTATATAGTTATTTTCTTATAAACTTTCGAGTGACAAAAATTATTAAATTAATAGGGATTTATTGAATTCTTGGTCTGGTAACAATCCTTTTTTGCTAGAAGCGCGCTTGCGTCTGATTAGCCGAACGGCGGAGTCACTTGCGTGCCGTACGCCGAAACGTTATGAACTTTCTCTTTCAAAAATTATTGTGTGTGTCCCTTTATTTTACAACGAGTACTAAACAATTCCCGAAGATACTGTGCCAGGGACCTATGGACTATTCTATTCGGAGAGACAGGGTTATATCCCTTCGAGTCACCTAATCAGCCAGCTAGCTCGCCGAGCCCCAGCAGCGTGAGGCAGTGGAAGGCGGAGACCGGTGAGTTACCAGACCTGGCTCTTTCCTGAACATTATTTTTGATCATTCGAGCCGCATTTTCTTTATTGTTCGGGTTTGCCACTCGTTAATAACATTATTTTCATATTTCATTTCGTTATCTTTTACAATACATCATGGCGGAATCATCGTTGCATTCCACGACATTTCGAACGCGACATCGTTTTGAAAAGTAAAGCATACTTTAGAAATTGTAGATTCTAACAGAGATGAATTTCTTGCGCGTTCAAAGATATCGTTTCCAACAACGTAAATTTAGTAAAATTTAATCAAACATAGAAAATCTTATTTGAAACAAAGAATTTTGATAAAGAGGAACAGTTATTGTTCGTAAATTTATTATTGTGTTTCCCGTGTAAACAAGATAAAAGGTTTAGAGGAGGAGAATAGGCGCACAAGTTAGCCTTGAAAGTACTATGAGAATTTCATCAACCTCAAATATGTACGCAACAAGTTACCCACTTGCCATTACCGTCATTTTCAACGATTCAACCGATTGACGATCGTATTTCGATTTATTCAGTGCGTTGGTACACAACAATGATGCTTACACGAATGCAGGAAAATTTAGGTACTTGTTGACCCTGAAAATGAACCATACAATCTAATTTAGTCGATTCCGTTTCCGACGACAATTATCAAATGGCATGGCTCACTTTAATCACGTTATGACAATAAGCGTTCAATCGCGTCTAAGCACATTGATCGTATTTGGATATTGAATGTTGTTCTGAAAAATCGATTATTTCGTTACGTAATCTTCTGAATATCTACCAAAAAATAAAAGGCATTAGAAGCTATGGGTTTTCCTGTAGTGGAATGGAATTTTTATTGTTCAGTATTTTATTACGTAAAATACAATTAGCATTCGTAAACGTTTTGAATTATCTTTAAGTAAGCCATCAGATATTCCACAGTAGACGGTCTTATAAAATTCATTGAGCAGGAAGTATCGGCTTGTGAGTTTTCCGAATGCGGGCAGTTTAAAAAAACTTATGCGTCGCGAACACTACGAGTGTGCACGTCAACGTCGGCGACAGCACGGCGCGTCGGGTACTCGCGACCAAGGTGACTTCGACGAACTGTTCAAACGATTCTCGCACGTTCGAGCAAGAAAATAAGGTTAAGCATTGCGTAAAATGTGAAGCTCAACATTCTTTGACTAAATGTCCTGAATTTTTAAACTTATCTTCTAGGGATAGGTACACCTTTCTCAAGGGTAAAATGTTTGTTTAATTGCCTGAATTTGGGGCGATGTTAAAAATTGCAAGTCCATTTATGTTTGTCGTGCGTGTCATAGGCGTCTTCATAGTTTGATTCATTTTGAATCTCAAGCGCTACCGGTAATTGTAGAGGATAGTAGTTCTATTTCACTCTCTCCCGCGGATGACGTAGTCGAGCGAGAATCAGATGATACTCGGTAGCAATGACGACGTCGATGAATTCTACGCCTGATTCTGATGCGCGCGCGCTGTCCAATGCGTACTCGATGTGTACTAAAACAGTACTCTTATCTACGGCGCTCTTCGATGTAAACATAAACAAACAAAAGCGTTCTACGATCCGATGTATAATCGACACGGGTAGCCAGTCTTCATTTATAACAGAATCGTGTACAAATCAGTTGGGTTTGAAACGGCGACGTGCCATATACCCGTATTAGGTATTGGGAAAATAAGCCAGTATACCCTAGGGGTTAGTTATAGTATGCATGAATCCCAGGAATGGATCAACCTTCGATTCTGCTTGAAGCATTAATTTTGCAAACTTATTTCACGCACGCCTAGCGTGCCTTTACACCACATACAGGATGGTCACATATAAAAATTTAAAACTAGCTGATCCTAATTTTCATTTACGCAGCCCGTTGAAATGCTGCTAGGGCGGATATACTGTCCCATGTATTATTAACGTAATTAAGGGGAGCCTGGTTCACCGATAGCTATAAATAGTATCTTTGGTTATTTATTGTTGGGCAAACTCAATTGAATCGAATACCTTACTTCCCATCCAGGTGTGTCTTAGCTCATTCTCCGATGACATTAACCTCCGTAGGTTCTGGAGTTAGAATCTTTACAGAAGGAAGAAAACCTTCACTCCTGAGGAAAGTTTATGTGAGTCTATATTTACATACAAATACTCGTGACGAAACAGGTCGTTACGTGATTGCTCTGCCGTTTAAACCCGATGCACCGCCTCTTGGTGAGTTGCGAGATATTGCGCGTTCTAGACTTTTAAAACTTGAAGCTCGATTGGAGCGAAACCCGTCCCTCAGGGGAGAGTATCACTCGTGCCTTCAAGAGTATATGGATCTCAACCACATGGAGCAGGTTGATAGTCCTCCCAATGATGGGATGACCTATTACATTCCCTACCATTGCGTGATTAAAGAGGCTAGTGAGACGACCAAGACTCGCGTCTTTGATGCTGGATGTAAAAGTTCAAACGGCATTTCCTCAACGATATTCTTTTAACGGGTCCTAAGATGCATAAGGATATTATTGACGTTGTTTAAAATTTCGTACACATTGTATCGCGCTTACAGCCGATATAAAACAAATGTGTCGGAACATTTTGGTTCAAGAGTCTGATAGGGACTACGCGCATTCTGTGGCGCACTTCACCATTATATATTACGTGAATATCGTCTTCGTACCGTGACGTTTGGGATTAGCACTTCTCCCACCTCACTCTTCGTTATAAAACAGCTCGCTCTTGATGAAGCTCAACAATTTCCTCGAGCTTCTCAGGTACTTCGAGACCAGGTCTTTGTCGACGATATTGTCAGTGGCGCAAATGACCAGGCTGAGGCTCTTGTCCTTCAACAAGAGCTGATAGGTATTTGTCAAACAGCAGGCTTCGAACTCCGAAAATGGCAGAAACTCGCCGCGATACTCGCGGCGGTACAATCACCAATTTATCACGGTGAGCGGGAACTAATCCCAGTTGCACCCATGGAAAGGGATACGAAGACGAAGGTCTGGGGTCTCCAGTGGGACCCAGTCTGATCAATTTAGTTTTAGTGTTTCAGTTTCTATACAAAATGTGACTAAGAGAGCTATTCTACCACAGATTGCAAGGATCTACGATCCTATGGGATGGCTATCCCCGGTCACCGTATACGCAAAACATTTAATGCAGTTGTTGTGGATTTCCGGGGTCGATTGGGATGCTCCTCCCCCTATTGAAATCATTAATGCTTGGAATAGCTTCATTCAGGATTTTATGTCCTTATCCGACATTACCATACCAAAATACATATTTCCTCCTACTCATCGCGAAAGTATTATTCAACTTCACGGTTTTTCCGATGCCTCGGAGAAGGCCTACGGTGCATGTGTATATGTCTGTCATATAGAAAACGGTATAATTAAATCATATTTGTTACTGGCGAAAACACGAGTTGCACCCATTTCACCTTGTTTGTCCATTCCTTGCTTGGAGCTTATGGCAGCTTTATTATTAGCCCATCTTATAGTCAAGGTGAAACGAGCATATGATCAACATAAAGGACGAACATATATATGCCTGGTGTGATTCTTCCGTCGTTTTGGCGTGGCTTCTCTCACCACCTTACGAATGGAAGACGTTTATTTCGAATAGGACAAGCGAGATTTTGTCTATAATTCCTGCTGCTCAGTGGAGACATGTGCCCTCTGCTGACAACCCGGCAGATGCACCATCACGCGGAATGTTACCATTAATATTCACTAAAAATAATACCATGTGGTTTTTCAGTCCGCCCTGGCTTTCTCAGACAGAGTCCCAGTGGCCTGTTCAAGGAATAATTTTTAAAACGAACGACGAAAATCGTAACCTACCTGTAGGGATGGCTCGCGTAGCTATAGCACAACTTCTTGATGTCGAAATCATACCTAAATTTTCTTCATTAAGGAAACTTATTAGTATTACAGCGTTGGTATTTCGTTTTTATAATATATTAAAACATAAAGTAGACAAATTAAACCAAAATATACATATTCGCAACATATCACTGTTTCTGAATATAGATTCTGTCTTAAAATACTTATTTGCCAGGTTCAACATTACAGTTTTCATGACGAGATTAATAATCTTACAAGGGAAGGTTCCTTCTACCTTAGAAAATTAAATCCATTTATCGATGAAGATCAAATCTTACGTGTGGGTGGACGGCTACATAATCGCTTCTGCCATTTGAGTCCAAACATCAAATGATATTACCCAAAAAACATCCCTTAACTTTCTTATTAATTGACGACGCCCATATAACTCACTTACATGCAGGTCCGCAATTTATTCAGTATCAACTTTTACAGAAATACTGGATTATTTCAAGTCGTGACGTTATTAGACAACGTCTGCATCGGCGTGTTCGTTGTTTTCGTGCGCTTCCTGTGCATCCCCAACCACGTATGGCCCCGTTGCCGACAGTGAGATTGAAGCCGGAACGTCCGTTTCTCAAAACAGCGGTAGACTTTGCTGGTCCATTTTACGTGCGCGCTAATAAGGTGCGAAACGCAAAGGTGGTTAAATGTTATGTCGCAGTATTTTTATGTATGAGTGTTAAAGCGATTCATTTAGAAATAGTATCCGAATTGTCTACAAAGCATTTCTGGCAGCGTTACGACGTTGCTCGCAGAGGCCTTTGTACCGACATTTACTCAGACTGCGGCAAAATTTTACCGGCTGTGACAAACTATCTTAGGGTTTATATCAATTTTGCGGGATGACGCAGTTCAGAGTCATCTTCATAATAACAAAACCCACAACAAGGCCTTATGGCATTCCAACCCCGCCGCGTCACAATTCGGCGGATTGTTTGAAGCAGGTTAAAACTTTAAACGTCACTTTTACCGTACTGACTTATGATGAAATGCATACATTGTTGTGTCAGATCGAGGCAGTGTGAATTCGCGCCACTTTGTGTGTTAAGTGCAGATCCTATCGATCCCTGCCCATAACACCTTCTCATTTTAATAGGTGGACCTCTTACTACTATCCGGATATTTGTCTAACCGATACGAATGCCAGTAGGCTACTAGGTGGCGCTGGATACAACAGAATGTTCAACACTTTTGGAAGCGCTGGAGTCGTAGTACCTTCATGAAATTTAACAAATGGTTTTCGGATTGGGGTCTCCATTCGTGAAGATAGCATTGTTGTTACGAGAAGATAATCTCCCTCCTTACAATGGAGACTCGCTCAGTTCACGCATTACATCCGGGCACTGATAGTGTTACTCAGTAGTAACTCTACAAATAGAAACAAATTTGTTAAGCGTCCAGTCGTAAAATTTGCCCTCTTCCACTGGAATAAAGTGAATTACGAATGTCCAACCTAGTTCATAATTTATGTTAACTTATAGCTCCATATTTAACTTCTTTAGTTTCCTATTTTATTTATTCAGTTAGTTTAACAATGTTTTCTTTTCAATACTTTTTACTTTGTGTTTTAGACTTGTTAAAAGCCTCACGTCTTTTAAGGTGAGCGGCATGTTCCGTACTGGAACCATATTTTTTTTAATTAATATTTATTGTCTATATAGTTATTTTCTTATAAACTTTCGAGTGGCAACAATTACTAAATTAATAGGGATTTATTGAATTCTTGGTCTGGTAACAATCCTTTTTACGCTAGAAGCCGCGCTTGCGTCTGATTGCCGAACAGCGATCTTGCGCGCCGTACGCCGAAACATTATGAACTTTCTCTTTCGAAAATTATTGTGTGTTCCCTTTTATTTTAAAGTACTAAACAATTCCGAAGATACTGTGCCAGTGACCTATGGACTATTCTATTCGGAGACAGGGTTATATCCTTCGAGTCACCTAATCAGCCAGCTAGCTCTGCCGAGCCCCAGCAGCGTGAGTCAGTGGAAGGCGGAGACCGGTGAGTTACCAGACCCTTAGCTCTTTCCTGAACACTAACACATCTAGAAAATCTAAAATTATTTGCCTCTAACTCCATTGTGTACTGAATTTAGAATTTATATGAAGTTAAGATGGTTTCATTTTTAGACATATTGGACTGACAATTTTTGAGATGTTAATTCTACTATCTGTAGCATATTTCATTTATCATTGACACCATTTTTATGGGATGTTTTATTTGATTTCTTACATCACCCACACATTATATATAACGAAATTTTGAAAGTACTTTTACAGTTACTTCGATAAAACTTTATCACTCGCGTACTGTTTACATGTCGAAATCTAAATATAAGGAATGCCGAGCACATGTAAAGTTTGACAGTTGATGCCTTTCAAATTAGGGAGAGCAATACCAGACGTGTACTCGAGGGAGCAAAGTTCTACATTATATACTACGTGGTGTTGTTATTGGCTTGTAAGACTACCTATTTCATCTGAACCTAGTTTTACGGATTTTATCGCGTATATTAATTTATTTTATATTCCCGACGTTTCGAGCACTTTACAGCACCCATGATCACGGGCAGGACTGAGGTGTTTGACGTCCCAATGTCATAGTTAACCACGGCTACCTCCAATTTAAAGTTATTAATTTTTGTTTTAATCTAAGCAGTATGAACTTATAGTATCTTGAAGTCTTGCAGTTGTATACTTGGGTTGGGACTTAATTTTATCAATTATAGGATTCCAAGCAGAGGCACCCAGCCATCTTCTCTATTGAAATGTTTTTTTGATTTCAATAGCTCGCGAATCATCCTGGAAGAAATTATCTATTCTAGGATTTGTGGTCTATCAAATCTAATGTAGTGGCAGGGGCGATCCTGTACGTGTTTACAGACTGCAAACTTCCCGGAGCGTCGATTCTTCGCATCGGCTATGTGTTCTTTAACGCGGGTTTTTATTGATCTTTTATTTTGCCCTATATAAGAGATACCATCTTCACAATCAAGCTTGTACACTCCTGCATCTTGCAGAAGGACATTGCACTTGACTGATGGTAAAATCGACTAATCTTCTTCGGCAGTCAGTATGTTTTAATGGAAGCACTTCAAGATGTAACCAATCTTGTCAGTGACACCTCTGACATATGGCAGTACAGCAGGCACTCGCTCGACTGTGGCCGGCTTTACTCATTCACTGTGACGTAGGCGGAACTGAAGCTTTTGTCGTGCAAAACTTGCTTGACGTATTGGTTCTCGGCGGCCAGGTGTTTACTGTCACAGATCCCTCGTTCTCTCTGAAACAAGGATTTACCCACGGTAGCTAACTGTGATGGATGATGGTGTGATTCACCATTTAAATATGGGTTGGTATGGATCTTTTTCCTATACACAGTGTGACCAATAGTGTTATCAGGATTACGAATTACTAACTGTTCCGTACTGGAACCATATTTTTTTTAATTAATATTTATTGTCTATATAGTTATTTTCTTATAAACTTTCGAGTGACAAAAATTATTAAATTAATAGGGATTTATTGAATTCTTGGTCTGGTAACAATCCTTTTTACGCTAGAAGCCGCGCTTGCGTCTGATTGGCCGAACGGCGGAGTCACTTGCGCGCCGTACGCCGAAACGTTATGAACTTTTCTCTTTCGAAAAATTATTGTGTGTGTCCCTTTTATTTTACAACGAGTACTAAACAATTCCCGAAGATGCTGTGCCAGGACCTATGGACTATTCTATTCGGAGAGACAGGGTTATATCCCTTCGAGTCACCTACTCAGCCAGCTAGCTCGCCGAGCCCCAGCAGCGTGAGGCAGTGGAAGGCGGAGACCGGTGAGTTACCAGACCCTTAGCTCTTTCCTGAACATTATTTTTTGATCATTCGAGCGCATTTTCTTTATTGTTCGGGTTTGTTGCCACTCGTTAATAACATTATTTTCATATTTCATTTCGTTATCTTTTTACAATACATCATGGCGGAATCATCGTTGCATTCCCACGACATTTTCGAACGCGACATCGTTTTGAAGAAGCAGCATACTAGAAATTGTAGATTCTAACAGAGATGAATTCTCTTGTTCAAAAGATATCGTTTCCCAACAACGTAAATTTAGTAAAATTCAATCAAACATAGATAAATCTTATTTGAAACAAAAGAATTTTGACAAAGAGGAACAGTTGGCCATTCGTAAAAAATTTAATGACTATTACTATACAATTATTTCCTGTGTAAACAAGATAAAAGGTTTAGAGGAGGAGAATAGGCGCACAAGTCGCATGCTTCATGAAAGTACTATTAGAGAATTTCATCAACCTCAAATATGTACGCTTAACAAGTTACCCACTTTGCCATTACCGTCATTTTTCAGCGATTCAACCGATTGACGATCGTATTTCGATTTATTCAGTGCGTTGGTACACAACAATGATGCTTACACGAATGCAGGAAAATTTAGGTACTTATTGTTGACCCTGAAAAATGAACCATACAATCTAATTTAGTCGATTCCTGTTTCCGACGACAATTATCAAATGGCATGGCTCACTTTAATCACACGTTATGACAATAAGCGTTCAATCGCGTCTAAGCACATTGATCGTATTTTGGATATTGAATGTTGTTCTGAAAAATCGATTATTTCGTTACGTAATCTTCTGAATATCTACCAAGAAAATATAAAGGCAATTTTTTATTGTTCAGTATTTTATTACGTAAAATACCAATTAGCATTCGTAAACGTTTTGAATTATCTTTAAGTAAGCCATCAGATATTCCACAAGTAGACGGTCTTATAAAATTCATTGAGCGGGAAGTATCGGCTTATGAGTTTTCCGAATGCGGGCAGTTTAAAAAAACTTATGCGTCGCGAACACTACGAGTGCACGTCAACGTCGGCGACAGCACGGCGCGTCGGGTACCGCGACCAAGGTGACTTCGACGAACTGTTCAAACGATTCTCGCACGTTCGAGCAAGAAAATAAGGTTAAGCATTGCGAAATGTGAAGCTCAACATTCTTTGACTAAATGTCCTGAATTTTAAACTTATCTTCTAGGGATAGGTACACCTCTCAAGGGTAAAATGTTTGTTTTAATTGCTGAATTTGGGGCACGATGTTAAAAATTGCAAGTCCATTTATGTTTGTCGTGTGTCATAGGCGTCTTCATAGTTTGATTCATTTTGAATCTCAAGCGCTACCGGTAATTGTAGAGGATAGTAGTTCTATTTCACCTCTCCCGCGGATGACGTAGTCGAGCGAGAATCAGATGATACTCGGTAGCAATGACGACGTCGATGAATTCTACGCCTGATTCTGATGCGCGCGCGCTGTCCAATGCGTACTCGATGTGTACTAAAACAGTACTTTTATCTACGGCGTCGATGTAAACATAAACAAACAAAAGCGTTCTACGATCCGATGTATAATCGACACGGGTAGCCAGTCTTCATTTATAACAGAATCGTGTACAAATCAGTTAGGTTTGAAACGGCGACGTGCCATTATACCCGTATTAGGTATTGGGGAAAATAAGCCAGTATACCCTAGGGGTGTAGTTATAGTATGCATGAATCCCACAGGAATGGATCAACCTTCGATTCTGCTTGAAGCATTAATTTTGCCGAAACTTATTTCACGCACGCCTAGCGTGCCTTTACCGCATACGGGATGGTCACATATAAAAAATTTAAAACTAGCTGATCCTAATTTTCATTTACCGCAGCCCGTTGAAATGCTGCTAGGAGCGGATATACTGTCCCATGTATTATTAAGTAACGTAATTAAGGGGGAGCCCGGTTCACCGATAGCTATAAATAGTATCTTTGGTTATTTATTGTTGGGCAAACTCGAATTCGAATCGAATACCTTACTTCCCATCCAGGTGTGTCTTAGCTCATTCTCCGATGACATTGACCTCCGTAGGTTCTGGGAGTTAGAATCTTTACAGAAGGAAGAGAAAACCTTCACTCCTGAGGAAAGTTTATGTGAGTCTATATTTACACATACAAATACTCGTGACGAAACAGGTCGTTACGTGATTGCTCTGCCGTTTAAACCCGATGCACCGCCTCTTGGTGAGTTGCGAGATATTGCGCGTTCTAGACTTTTAAAACTTGAAGCTCGATTGGAGCGAAACCCGTCCCTCAAGGGAGAGTATCACTCGTGCCTTCAAGAGTATATGGATCTCAACCACATGGAGCAGGTTGATAGTCCTCCCAATGATGGGATGACCTATTACATTCCCTACCATTGCGTGGTTAAAGAGGCTAGTGAGACGACCAAGACTCGCGTAGTCTTTGATGCTGGATGTAAAAGTTCAAACGGCATTTCCCGCAACGATATTCTTTTAACGGGTCCTAAGATGCATAAGGATATTATTGACGTTGTTTTAAAATTTCGTACACATTGTATCGCGCTTACAGCCGATATAAAACAAATGTATCGGAACATTTTGGTTCAAGAGTCTGATAGGGACTACCAGCGCATTCTGTGGCGCACTTCACCACATTATATATTACGTGAATATCGTCTTCGTACCGTGACGTTTGGGATTAGCACTTCTCCCTACCTCACTCTTCGTTATAAAACAGCTCGCTCTTGATGAAGCTCAACAATTTCCTCGAGCTTCTCGGGTACTTCGAGACCAGGTCTTTGTCGACGATATTGTCAGTGGCGCAAATGACCAGGCTGAGGCTCTTGTCCTTCAACAAGAGCTGATAGGTATTTGTCAAACAGCAGGCTTCGAACTCCGAAAATGGCACAGAAACTCGCCCGCGATACTCGCGGCGGTACAATCACCAATTTATCACGGTGAGCGGGAACTAATCCCAGTTGCACCCATGGAAAGGGATACGAAGACGAAGGTCTGGGGTCTCCAGTGGGACCCAGTCTGATCAATTTAGTTTTAGTGTTTCAGTTTCTATACAAAATGTGACTAAGAGAGCTATTCTACCACAGATTGCAAGGATCTACGATCCTATGGGATGGCTATCCCCGGTCACCGTATACGCAAAACATTTAATGCAGTTGTTGTGGATTTCCGGGGTCGATTGGAACGCTCCTCCCCCTATTGAAATCATTAATGCTTGGAATAGCTTCATTCAGGATTTTATGTCCTTATCCGACATTACCATACCAAAATACATATTTCCTCCTACTCATCGCGAAAGTATTATTCAACTTCACGGTTTTTCCGATGCCTCGGAGAAGGCCTACGGTGCATGTGTATATGTCTGTCATATAGAAAACGGTATAATTAAATCATATTTGTTACTGGCGAAAACACGAGTTGCACCCATTTCACCTTGTTTGTCCATTCCTTGCTTGGAGCTTATGGCAGCTTTATTATTAGCCCATCTTATAGTCAAGGTGAAACGAGCATATGATCACATAAAGGACGAACATATATATGCCTGGTGTGATTCTTCCGTCGTTTTGGCGTGGCTTCTCTCACCACCTTACGAATGGAAGACGTTTATTTCGAATAGGACAAGCGAGATTTTGTCTATAATTCCTGCTGCTCAGTGGAGACATGTGCCCTCTGCTGACAACCCGGCAGATGCACCATCACGCGGAATGTTACCATTAATATTCACTAAAAATAATACCATGTGGTTTTTCAGTCCGCCCTGGCTTTCTCAGACAGAGTCCCAGTGGCCTGTTCAAGGAATAATTTTTAAAACGAACGACGAAAATCGTAACCTACCTGTAGGGATGGCTCGCGTAGCTATAGCACAACTTCTTGATGTCGAAATCATACCTAAATTTTCTTCATTAAGGAAACTTATTAGTATTACAGCGTTGGTATTTCGTTTTTATAATATATTAAAACATAAAGTAGACAAATTAAAACCAAAATATACATATTCGCAACATATCACTGTTTCTGAATATAGATTCTGTCTTAAAATACTTATTTGCCAGGTTCAACATTACAGTTTTCATGACGAGATTAATAATCTTTCACAAGGGAAGGTTCCTTCTACCCAACTTAGAAAATTAAATCCATTTATCGATGAAGATCAAATCTTACGTGTAGGTGGACGGCTACATAAATCGCTTCTGCCATTTGAGTCCAAACATCAAATGATACCCAAAAATCCTTAACTTTCTTATTAATTGACGACGTATAACTCACTTACATGCAGGTCCGCAATTTATTCAGTATCAACTTTTACAGAAATACTGGATTATTTCAAGTCGTGACGTTATTAGACAACGTCTGCATCGGCGTGTTCGTTGTTTTCGTGCGCTTCCTGTGCATCCCCAACCACGTATGGCCCCGTTGCCGACAGTGAGATTGAAGCCGGAACGTCCGTTTCTCAAAACAGCGGTAGACTTTGCTGGTCCATTTTACGTGCGCGCTAATAAGGTGCGAAACGCAAAGGTGGTTAAATGTTATGTCGCAGTATTTTTATGTATGAGTGTTAAAGCGATTCATTTAGAAATAGTATCCGAATTGTCTACAGAAGCATTTCTGGCAGCGTTACGACGTTGCTCGCAGAGGCCTTTGTACCGACATTTACTCAGACTGCGGCAAAAATTTTACTGGCTGTGACAACTATCTTAAGGGTTTATATCAATTTTTACGGGATGACGCAGTTCAGAGTCATCTTCATAACAAAACCTTACAACAAGGCCTTACATGGCATTTCCAACCCCCATACGCGTCACAATTCGGCGGATTGTTTGAAGCAGGGGTTAAAAGCTTTAAACGTCACTTTTACCGCGTACACTGACTTATGATGAAATGCATACATTGTTGTGTCAGATCGAGGCAGTGTTGAATTCGCGCCACTTTGTGTGTGTTAGTGCAGATCCTATCGATCCCCGCCCTTAACACCTTCTCATTTTTAATAGGTGGACCTCTACTGCTATCCCGGATATTTGTCTAACCGATACGAATGCCAGTAGGCTTACTAGGTGGCGCTGGATACAACAGAATGTTCAACACTTTTGGAAGCGCTGGAGTCGTGAGTACCTTCATGAAATTTAACAAATGGTTTTCAGATCGGGGTACTCCCATTCGTGAAGGTAGCATTGTTGTGCTGCGAGAAGATAATCTCCCTCCCTTACAATGGAGACTCGCTCGAGTTCACGCATTACATCCGGGCACTGATAGTGTTACTCGCGTAGTAACTCTACAAATAGGAAACAAATTTGTTAAGCGTCCAGTCGTAAAAATTTGCCCTCTTCCACTGGAATAAAGTGAATTACGAATGTCCAACCTAGTTCATAATTTATGTTAACTGATAGCTCCATATTTAACTTCTTTAGTTTCCTATTTTATTTATTCAGTTAGTTTAACAATGTTTTCTTTTCAATACTTTTTACTTTGTGTTTTAGACTTGTTAAAAGCCTCACGTCTTTTAAGGTGAGCGGCATGTTCCGTACTGGAACCATATTTTTTAATTAATATTTATTGTCTATATAGTTATTTTCTTATAAACTTTCGAGTGGCAACAATTACTAAATTAATAGGGATTTATTGAATTCTTGGTCTGGTAACAATCCTTTTTACGCTAGAAGCCGCGCTTGCGTCTGATTGGCCGAACGGCGCAGTCACTTGCGCGCCGTACGCCGAAACGTTATGAACTTTTCTCTTTCGAAAAATTATTGTGTGTTCCCTTTTATTTTACAAAGAGTACTAAACAATTCCCGAAGATACTGTGCCAGTGACCTATGGACTATTCTATTCGGAGAGACAGGGTTATATCCCTTCGAGTCACCTAATCAGCCAGCTAGCTCGCCGAGCCCCAGCAGCGTGAGTCAGTGGAAGGCGGAGACCGGTGAGTTACCAGACCCTTAGCTCTTTCCTGAACACTAACACATCTAGAAAATCTAAAGAATTATTTGCCTCTAACTCCATTGTGTACTGAATTTTAGAATTTATGAAGTTAAGATGGTTTCATTTTTAGACATATTGGACTGACAATTTTTGAGATGTTAATTCTACTATCTGTAGCATAACGTATTTCATATCATTGACACCATTTTTATGGGATATTTTGTTTGATTTTCTTACATCACCCACACGGTATATTAATAAAAAAAAATTGTAAGTACTTTTACAGTTACTTCGCGATAAAACTTTAAATCACTCGCGTACTGTTTACATGTCGAAATCTAAATATAAGGAATGTCGAGCACATGTAAAGTTTGACAGTTGATGCCTTTCAAATTAGGGAGAGCAATACTACTGACGTGTACTCGAGAGAGCAAAGTTCTACATTATATACTACGTGGTGTTGTTATTGGCTTGTAAGACTACCTATTTCATCTGAACCTGAATTGGAATTCTTATCAATGAATTTAAATTTTTTTTTTTATAGGATAGGGGGCAAACGAGCATGCGGCTCACCTGATGGTAAGTGACTTCTGCCACCCATGAATAACTGCAACTTTTCTTTTGTAAAAAATATATATGGTTTGGTTGTTTATTTTCATTGCTTTTTTAATTTTTAAATTACTTAAATTTTTTTTCAGGCGTTATTTTGTGCAAATTTTTTGTACAAATCTTCTTGTCTATTTTATTTTGTTTTTGTGCAATAAAAGTATATTCTATTCTATTCTAATAAATTAAGTTCAAAATATTTATCAATATCATTTACGTTATTTACGACCCAAAAACCTTAAAAATGACACCCAAGTCACCCAACCCATGATGATTTTTACATACAAACATACATCCATCCATCCTTCCATCCATGTTGGTTTGAAACCATAATCGACGCCTTTTTCGTAATTAACGTCCCAAAAAACCATAAAAGACACCCATATTGACATTTCAACCACATCGCACCCCCACAGGGCATGATGGTAGGTATTTCCCGTCTGCTAAGTTGGATTTTGAAATAGTTGTTGTTTTCGTAATCAGCGACCCGATAAACCATAAAAACGATACCCATGTTGATTTTCAGAATTTGTCACCCCTTTTCCACCTTTTAGGGGTTGAATTCTGAAAGAGCCTGAAAAACTTGTTTACTCATTTGTTGATAGTACTCCTGTGAAGTTACGAATAAAATTGTTTAAATAAAACTAGTTTTACGGATTTTATCGCGTATATTAACTTATTTTATATTCCCGACGTTTCGAGTACTTTACAGCACCCATGGTCACGGGGGGGACTGACGTCCCAATGTCATAGTTAACCACGGTTACCTCCAGATTAAAAATTAGGATGTTTTTTGATTTCAATAGCCTCCAGCGAATCCTTCCTGAATCGGTTCTTTAGCGAGGATTTGTGATCTATCAAATCTGGTCGGTGACGCCATGATCCACACAACAAGACTGCAGACTTCCCGGAGCGTCGATTCTTCACATCAGCTATGTGTTCTTTAACGCGTTTTTATTGATCTTTTAGTTTGTCCTATATAAGAGAGACCACATTCACATCAAGCTTGTACACTCTGCATCTTGCAGAGGACATTACTAACTATCCTGATGGTGTAACCTTCGGCGGCTTGAAGTATGTTTGAACAGCTTCAGACGATGTAGCCTGTCACTGACACCTCTGATATGCGTACAGCAGCAGCAGCACTCGCTCGACTGTGGCCGGCTTCACTCGTTCACTGTGACGTAGGCGCGGGACCCGAAGCTTATTGCGTGCAAAACTTGCTTGACGTGTTGGAGCTCGGCGGCCGTGTGTTACTGTCAAAGATCCTCGTGCTCTCTGAAACAAGGATTTACCCACGGTAGCTAACTGTGAAGGATGGTGATGAGAGTCACCGTTTAAATATCTATCTGTATGGGTCTTTTTCTACACAGTGTGGCTCAAGGTGTTATCAGATTCCGAATTACTAACACATCTAGTGCAAGAGTTTTTGCCTCTAACTCCATTGTGAATTGAACTTTAGAATTTATGGAGTTAAGATGGTCAAAATGCAGTTACTTTTCTAAAGTAGAATTGTGAAAGTGTCCCACGTACCGCTTGGAATCTTGGATTTACGAAGAAGTTTTCCTCTAAGTCTTCCATGAATATATCGGCGACAATGGGAGATACAGGTGAGCCCATCGCCACTCCATCTACTTGCTTGTAGAACTCCTTCCACAATAGGTAGCCAGATGTAAGGCATTGTCAAGTAATGCTGCATATTCTATGGGCATGTTGTTTCCTCCAGCCTTCTAGTTACAATCGAGATGCAGTCTTCAACAGGTAAGCATGTCAACAGAGACTGCACATCAAAACTGACCATAGTTTCATTGTCTCGCCAGATGTATCTCGCTGTGGTAAGAACCTGTGTGCTCTTGTATGCACACAGGGACCTTGTCCTTGTGTACCTTGTGCCCTGAGCGGTGTAAGTATTTCGCGCTTGAGCCAATCTGTAAGTTGGTGAATCGATTTGGCTAACTATGGGACGTAGTGGAGCATGGACTTGTGTATTTTGGTAACCCATACAACTTCGGTGGTTTGGCACACGTAGGTGCTATCGATTTTACGTCCAGATTTAATTTTTCGGAGTGTTTTTTATGAGATCACTAGTTGTTTTAAGTGTGTTATTTGTTGGGTCGTTTTAACCTTTTTATGCTTGAATCCGACAAAAGTTCTTGTATTTTAAAATTATAATCTGACGTATCCATGACTACCGCGGCATTTCCTTATCTGCGCGGAGAATCATGAGTTCTGGTTATTGCGTAGGTTATTCAACGCTTTATATTCGTCCTTAGGTAGATTCGGTTTCGGCGCTGAACTTCGACGTAACATAGTCGAAATGTCTTGACGTATCGCTTCCAAATCTTCCTTTTGCATATTGTTTTAAATAAACAGTCCTCGACACTGCAGATAATTTCATGACAATTTTTAGGTGTTATGGCGAAATTAAGGCCTTTCGATAATACTCTAATTGTTGCATCATCCAGAGTTTGTTTTGACAGATTATAGACCGCGTTTGGTCTATGATCCGTGTTTGTGGTCAACGGTTGTGCCATAGACTTAGAATATACTAGCGTATAGACCAACATAGTGTGCAAGGAGAAAAATTTTATGGCAAAATGCAAGATAGAAAAGGATACCAAATCATGACTCTGTAACTGATTTTGAATGACAGGTCGGCACAATTCGGCACGCAAGAAATAGCTCCGAGATATTTTGTAATTTTTAAAGTATAAAAGTGGTTATTTTAGTAAGTAACTTTTTCCAAAATGGTTAATTGTTCCGTGAGTGAGTGTGTTGTTAACAATAGAAATAATCCTGATAATTTCACATATCAGGTAAATTCTCAAGACATCGTCAATGTTATGACGCGTTTATTTTGGTTAAAATTTATGTTACATACTGTTTTAAATATAGAATATATTCAATTATTTTGTTAATTTTGATATTTTGCAAAGAAAAAGTCACGTTGTTGATAATTTGCATGAATTTGGTAAATACATTTTTATACAAAATATTTTACATGTACGCTAGGATTGACTCAATTATATCAAAATTAATGTCGATATTTATCTTGAATGTTTATAATGAATCGATAGACTTACCTACACAACAAGAAAATAAATCCTCGGTTTGCGTTCTAAAATGTAATTTTATTTTGCCGTTTTTCAAACAGATTCCCTCCGGATTCCATAATTAGAAAAAGTGGTTAAGGTTCATTGGACGGGTTGGTTGGAATGCAAAGAAGAACTCAACAATTTGGAGCAAACATTTTCTTGAGAAGTATAAAAGAAAAAGTAGAATAAAAACAATTTTATTAAAATAAAAATTTCTATTGAATCTGTGGTTTATCAAATCTAATGTAATGTAGTTTAGGGAAGTCTGCAGTTTGTGATCATATCCTAGACGGCCCCCGCCATTACATTAGATTTGATAAACCACAGATTCTCGCGAAAGAACATCGATTCCTGCCAAGGATGATACGTGAGGCTATTGAAATTAAAAACATCCTAATTTCATAGAGGAGGTTGGTACTACCACCTGCTTGGGATCCTGTAATTAATAAAATTAAAACTAAACCCAAGCATACCACTGCAAGACTTCAAGACACAGTTAGTTCATTCTGCGTAGATCGGACCTTAAAATTAAAAAGCTGAAGGTACTCCGTATTAACTTTGACATTGGGACGTCAATCACCTCAGTCCCTCGTGACCATGGGTGCTGTAAAGCACCCGAAACGTCGGAATTAATAAAATAAGTTAATTAAACGCGATATAATCCGTAAAAGTAGTTTAATTCAATGTAGTGTTCGCGTAAATATAAGAAATCATTATAAAAATTTCTACATTATTTGTACCAGGTAAAATATTGTTATAATAAGACTTCAAAATATAACTTTCAAAACTTTAGATAAATATAGAGACAGATTTTCATACATTATAAAACTGTAGTACATTAAAGACAAAAAATCTTGAGATTATCCTCTTTAAGCCATTATGAACCCAACTAAGTATCTATTTATCAACCAAAATAAATGTATAACCTAGCTAACCAACCGCACAGCCTCACGGTCACACTAGTACAATATTCATAGCATCATGCTATTTTCCAAGGGTTGAGCGGAGCTTCGGAACTCGGATTATATTCCCAAATCATAACGATAAAACTTTTAGCGTAGTTAGTATAGATATTTAGTAATGCTCCTCAAACGCTACTAGACGACCGCGTATGAGACGTGATAGTATAAATTCCATAGTATTTGATACCCACAACGGTCAATGCCCGATTCATGCTTGATGGCGGACGACATTGTCGCGAGGGCTTAAATAGCGTGGTTTATCCCTACAGCGTTATTCAGAGAAGAGGAACTCGTAGTTAGATAGCTGCGCAGATCAATAGATCTGCGAAATTAAGTTGCACTTGCACTTGACCATTTTCTTACATACCGAGATTGAGAAAATAGAGTGCATCTGTATCCTCAGACACTTAGTGCACTTTACTGTGTTAAGATCATTATGTTTTTAAAATTCATGCAGCTAAAATGATAATAAGTTTATTATTACTTTATACTTTTCAGGGACAGATGAAAGAATATAAACATGAAGCATAATGAAGCCTCATAAACATATTGGCCTTTAAACAGAGCAATCTTATTTAAGTGATTCCTACAAGTTTCCTTCCTTAATTATTAAGTTTACATTCATACTTAAGTCGAATGTTAAAATAAACTTCTATAATCTATTTAATTATTAATTATTAAATGTTTGTAATTTGTAATTATCACAAGTAATACTTATATGAAAAATAAAGCAGCCATTATGTTGTACTCCGTGTCCCCGTTTTTGTTTCCCTATCAAAACATTTTATAAAATATATAAAATATAAATAGGTATATACTTTGTTAGTATCTACCTATTTATATTAACAATATGTTAAAAATAATTTCGGGAAACTGCCCACGGCAGTAAATATTTTTCCAAAGATCGTAGCCTGAAAATACAACATTCTGATCTGATTATTAGGGAGTTTTTTAGGTTTTCGGTAAAGTCACCTGGGATTTTATACATTTGAAAATAAAAATAAAACAAAACATTGGTTCAGCTTTTTCCCCAGAACAATTTATTTGAAAATTTTTTTATTATTTTAGAACTATCATGGTAAAATTCAGTTAATTTTTGAAGTTATTCAACTTCATGCACTAAACAATTTTTATAATCTTTTACCGCCTTAACAATCATTTTCGATAGTCCTTTTAAGTATACATCACTAGCTAACGCACACAATGACAAATCAAAATTGGTCACGCGTTTTCGGGCTGTCAGGTGGTCTATACACTAGTATATTCTAAGTCTATGGGTTGTGCTTCGTTCTCACGTTGACACAGATGTTTGACATTTAATTTGGTCGTTAATTTTGATATTTTATATGTTTGTTTTTGCATTCGTTATATTTATTAATTTCTCGTTTATTTAACGTTTCGATGCAAACATTATAATCAAATATCGTTAAGACTGCCTTTAACTCACTGAATGATGTGTCTATGGATTTGTTTATGTCATGTAGATCGGAGCGTTTTTGTTGGATTACCGTTCGTAACAACTTTTTACTTGCCTGATTTAAGATCTTAGCGCTTCGAATGTCCTTTTTAGTGGATATTTTGACACACGTAGGAATGAGATTATGGCCTCGGCATCTCTTCAAGAAATTTAAGGCTGTTAGATATCTTGCGCGCTTGGTGAGATCCTCTAATCGGCGAATTTTATTTGCAGTTACCAGTCCGTACTGGTTTACATAATGATTTCTTATATTTACGCGAACACTACACATTTAAATAAAACTAGTTTTACGGATTTTACCGCGTATATTAACTTATTTTATATTCCCGACGTTTCGAGTACTTTACAGCACCCATGGTCACGGGGGGGACTGAGGTATTTGACGTCCCAATGTCATAGTTAACCACGGTTACCTCCAGATTAAAAATTATTAATTTTTGTTCCGATCTATGCAGTATGAACTTACAGTATCTTGAAGTCTTGCAGTTGTATGCTTGGGTTGGGATTTGATTTTATTAATTATAGGATCCCAAGCATATCTTTTATACATTACAATCAAGCTTGTACAAGCTTGATTGTGAATGGTTAAATTTCTGAAGAGATGCCGAGACCATAATCTCATTCCTACGTGTGTCAAAATATCCACTAAAAGGACATTCGAAGAAGCGCTAAGATCTTAAATCAGGCAAGTAAAAGTTGTTACGAACAGTAATCCAACAAAACGCTCCGATCTACATGACATAAACAAATCCATAGACACATCATTCAGTGAGTTAAAGGCAGTCTTAACGATATTTGATTATAATGTTTGCATCGAAACGTTAAATAAACGAGAAATTAATAAATATAACGAATGCAAAAACAAACATATAGTAAAATATCAAAAATTAACGACCAAATTAAATGTCAAACATCTGTGTCAACGTGAGAACGAAGCACAACCGTTGACCACAAACACGGATCATAGACCAAACGCGGTCTATAATCTGTCAAAACAAACTCTGGATGATGCAACAATTAGAGTATTATCGAAAGGCCTTAATTTCGCCATAACACCTAAAAATTATCGTGCGAGGAAATTATCTGCAGTGTCGAGGACTGTTTATTTAAAAACAATATGCAAAAGGAAGATTTGGAAGCGATACGTCAAGACATTTCGACTATGTTACGTCGAAGTTCAGCGCCGAAACCGAATCTACCTAAGGACGAATATAAAGCGTTGAATAACCTACGCAAAAACCAGAACTCATGATTCTCCGCGCAGATAAGGAAATGCCGCGGTAGTCATGGATACGTCAGATTATAATTTTAAAATACAAGAACTTTTGTTGGATTCAAGCACTTATAAAAGGTTAAAACGACCCAACAATAACACACTTAAAACAACTAGTGATCTCATAAAGAAACACTCCGAAAAATTAAATCTGGACGTAAAATCGATAGCATGTGCCAAACCACCGAAGTTGTATGGGTTACCAAAATACACAAGTCCAATGCTCCACTACGTCCCATAGTTAGCCAAATCGATTCACCAACTTACAGATTGGCTCAACACTTAGCGAAAATACTTACACCGCTCAGGGGCACAAGGTGTACACAAGGGCACAAGGTCCCTTGTGTGTGCACATACAAGAGCACACACAAGGGATTCTTACCATTTTGTCAGCGAGATTAAAGACCTACATCTGGCAGACAATGAAACTATGGTCAGTTTTGATGTGCAGTCTCTGTTGACATGCTTACCTGTTGAAGACTGCATCTCGATTGTAACTAGAAGGCTGGAGGAAAACAACATGCCCATAGAATATGCAGCATTACTTAGACAATGCCTTACATCTGGCTACCTATTGTGGAAGGAGGAGTTCTACAAGCAAGTAGATGGAGTGGCGATGGGCTCACCTGTATCTCCCATTGTCGCCGATATATTCATGGAAGACTTAGAGAAAGCTTTACTTCTCACGTAAATCCAAGATTCTACAAGCGGTACGTAGACGACACTTTCACAATTCTACCTTTAGATAAAGTAACTGCATTTTAGACCATCTTAACTCCATAAATTCTAAAGTTCAATTCACAATGGAGTTAGAGGCAAACAACTCTTTAGCTTTTCTAGATGTGTTAGTAATTGAATCCTGATAACACCTTGAGCCACCATGTATAGAAAAAGACCCATACAGATAGATATTTAAACGGTGACTTCATCACCATCCTTCACAGTTAGCTACCGTGGTAAATCTTTGTTTCAGAGAGCACGAGGGATCTGTGACAGTAAACACCTGGCCGCCGAGCTCCAACACGTCAAGCAAGTTTTGCACGACAATAAGCTTCGGTCCGCGCCTACGTCACAGTGAACGAGTGAAGCCGGCCACAGTCGAGCGAGTGCCTGCTGTACTGCCATGTCAGAGGTGTCAGTGACAAGATTGGCTACATCCTGAAGCGTGCTTCTATTAAAACATACTTCAAGCCGCCGAAGAAGATTAGTCAGTTTTACCATCCGTTAGTAATGTCCCTCTGCAAGATGCAGGAGTGTACAAGCTTGATTGTGAATGTGGTCTCTTATATAGGACAAACTAAAAGATCAATAAAACCCGTTAAAGAACACATAGCTGATGTGAAGAATCGACGCTCCGGGAAGTCTGCAGTCTGTGAACATGTACAGGATCGCCCTGTCACCATTAGATTTGATAGACCACAATCCTCGCTAAAGAACAGCGATTCCTTCCAAGGATGATTCGTGAGGCTATTGAAATCAAAAACATCCTAATTTCAATAGAGAAGATGGTTGGGTGCTACCATCTGCTTGGGATCCTATAATTAATAAAATAAAATCCCAACCCAAGCATACAACTGCAAGACTTCAAGATACTGTAAGTTCATACTGCGTAGATCGGAACAAAAATTAATAATTTTTAATCTGGAGGTAACCGTGGTTAACTATGACATTGGGACGTCAAATACCTCAGTCCCCCCCGTGACCATGGGTGCTGTAAAGTACTCGAAACGTCGGGAATATAAAATAAGTTAATATACGTGATAAAATCCGTAAAACTAGTTTTATTTAAATGTGTAGTGTTCGCGTAAATATAAGAAATCATTATAAAATTGTTTAACTAATCTTGTTTCCCCATACAAACTTTCAACCCATTTTTCACCCCCTTAAGGGTTGAATTTTCAAAAACCCTAGGACACATACTTGTTTATTTCTAATCGTTAACCTAAAAACAAAGTTTCAGGCTCCTAGCTCTAAAAATGACGGACTTCCATACAAACTTTTAACCCCTTTTTCACCCCTTTAGGGGGGGAATTTTCAAAACTCATTCTTAACGGATGCCTTTGTTATTACAACTGTCTGTTTGCCAAATTTCAGCGAATCCGTTCAGTAGTTTCAGCTGTGCGTTGATAGATGAGTCAGTCAGGTTTGCCTTTCATATATATAAAAAAAAATTATGCAACGAATACTTGTCGACATATCAATATTTCCATATAACATGTACACTATGTGTAGCATTGATGAAGCAACAAACGATATATGTAAATGCACTGCAAAATCTCCAATTGAATTGAATTCTATGGGTGACGCTCGGTCTGCTACACCAGAGTTAGATACGTGTGATGGCCATGTAATTGCGGAACAATCTAAAACATTTTTTCGTTAACTATAAATATATTACATCAAAATATTAATGGCGTTATAAGTAAGTCAATTTTTTTTACTTTAAATCTCAATTCTCTTTTGAAACAGGGTATCCTAGTCGATGTAGTATGTTTAACTAAGCACAATATGTTGAAAGGTGACACCAAATTATTATTCATAGAAAATTATATACTTGCAGCCTCTTTTTGTCGTAAAAACCGTCATGGCGGTGACTGTATTTTGATTCACAATCATCGTGAGTTCAAAACTTTAAATTCTATAGAAAAATATGGCGTTTTGGGTATAATTGAGTGCTGTGCCATAGAACTTACATTACATGGCCTAATAGTTGAGTATAATAAATATTTACAGACCACCTCGAAACAATACACAAAATTTTGATCAGTTTTTTTGCTATATTTAATGACATACTTGCTACATTCTGCTTCACAAGGAAAAAATAGCTATATGTGGAGATTTCAATATAAACACTTTAAAAAGAGCAAAGAGGCTAACATGCTAAACTAAACAATTATTGGCTATAATCTTAAATTGGCCATTAATAAGACAACGCGCACTATAAGTGGATCTTGTTTAGATAACTTTATACACAATATTGGGGGAAGTAAATATAACATATTTGAATTTAATCTGTCTGATCACTCAAACCAAATATTAACTTGTAAAGTCAAAGAAACTTGTTTTCTCTCACATTGTTTAGTAAAAAGTAGAGATTGCAGTAAAGAAAACATGAAAAAAATTGATCAATGCTTAAAATCACTTACTTTTAACGAAGTTTACAATACGACTGATCCAAATTATGCATTCGATTATTTTCACGAATTCTTCATTTTATTTTATAACCTATGTTTTCCATTTATATTAATAAAAAGAGCACCTCGGAAAAAACCTTCCTGGATATGAAAAGGTATAAGAATATGTACAAAACAAAAAAGGAATTTACTTTGACAATATAGAAAACATCCGACTACACACAACAGAAATTTGTTCAAATGTTACTCAAAACGTTTAAACAAAATAATAAAGTTAACACAAAGGGCACAGAATGACTATAAAATCAAAACAGCTTCTAATAAATCTAAAGTAACTTGGTCAATCATCAATTACAATAACAGGAATGTGATTAAAGAGGTAATCAGGCATAAAATAATAATGGGGTGATTATTAATGACCCCAAAGATATCGCAGAGTTATTTAACAATTATTTCATAAGTGGAAATGACAGTAATTTAAGAACAATTAATGTTAACTCCAAAGCACCGAATACTTATAACTCATTATTTATGAACCCTTGACGTTGGGGCCGTATCCGAAAGTGAAAGTGGTGACAAGTATTTCATGTTTGTGATGAATTACTTCACTAAGTGGCCAGAAGTCTTTGAAATTCCAAATCAAGAAGCTTCAACTGTTACAGATAAACTAGTTCATGAAGTCTTCTGTCGTTTTGGAGTACCTTTATAGATTCACAGCGATCAAGGTAGGAATTTTGAGTCACAAATATTCCAGGAAACTTGCCGAGTTATGGGTACTCATAAAACAAGAACTACTTACCACCCACAATCTGAAGGAATGGTAGAACGATTTAATTAGACATTGGGGAGGTACTAGCAAAAGTTGTGGAAAATCGGCAACGAGACTGGGACAAGCACATACAACCGTTTTTTGTCATATCGAACCGCTGTTCACGAAAGAACATCAGTGACACCAGCTTTTGCAAACTTTGGAAGAGAATTAGGCTGCCTGCAGACCTGATCACCGGAATACCACCTGATGTCCCACGCAGTATAACCGATTATGAAAATGACTTGCGGAACAAAATGAATGACATTTATGAGCACGTCAGACAGTCGGGCAAACGTCTGAGAAGATGAAAACACGGTATGACCGCAAAATGAACAACAAAGGGTTTGACGAAGGTTCACTAGTGTGGTTACACAATTCACTTTGCAGCAAAGGAAATCTCTCCAAGCTTTAAGCTAAATGGGACGGACCTTACCGAATTGTGACAAGGATCAATGACGTAACCTACCGGATACAGAAAGGAAAAAGACCCTAAGATCGTACATGTGGATCGACTGGCGCGTTATTATGGCGCCGATAATGCTCGGGAGCATGTCTTAGAGGGGCAGTGTTGAATTGGCGATACAAGCGAATACTTCGAAGATACAACTGCGAACTAAAGTGATCAGTAACAATTGTGTTTTGTTATTAGTGTGGTTTTAAGTTGTAATTAGTGTTGTGTAATTAAAGTGTTAATTTTGGTAATTCACTCCGCAGTTTTTAATTGTCTCGAACCCCAAGCTCGTAACAGTAACTTGAAAATTTACTACGAATGCTTTTGAAGTTAAATTATGACATACTTTTTATTTTCTAAAATCTTACCTAAGTTGTTAAGACGAGGGTACAAAGTTTGCGTGAAAATAATAGTTTTTTTTGCACGGTTGTGGGGAAATTCGTAAAACGAAATTATGAATAATAGGTGCCTATTTTTATAAATATAATAATCTACCCCTATTAACCCTTTAAAAGGTGGATATTTTTTTTACAAAACAGCGAATTTGTCTATGTGTCATTGTGTACAGGTTAATATAATTGCAATTTGCAACTAGATGGCGTTTGTGCTGAATTAAAAGAAGGTATTGTTAGCACCATAGGTTATATAAAAAGGTTTTAAATGTTCCTTCATTTTTATAAGAGTTTGTATTGTTAGTACTTACGTACTAACAATACAAATATAACGTATTTAATGATTGACTATTAAAATGTTAAGCATTTTTAACGCTGAATTTTATATTATTTTATTTTTATTTTGATTATTTCTAACATACATCAAAAATATCCTTTAGACTGATTTTCGGCCATGGCGGCCTGTTTCAAGGTAGAATAGCCATCGATGCAGAATATTGTAATATTATACGAGCTTTTGGTAAAGAGTAATAGTGTTCTATAGTACGTACGTAAGTGCCAAGAGAGTACATTATACTTTAATGACGCAGGACATGATTATGGATCACGATTATGTGCGCAAGCACAGGTCCACTTTCCCCTCACTCATAGTCTGATGAGACGGTAATCCGACGTAGAACCACCGGCTTCACGTGCTTCAGTAGCACAGGAATGAAACACTGCTAAAATCTTGACTCTGGGCTGCTACTGAGAATTTCTTGATAGAAAACCCAACTGATTTTGCGCCCGACCACACCTATTACTTTTAGATCAAAAGAGTTTAGTTTATTTCATTAATTTTGTATGTGTAATTAGGTACTTAATTTTAGGTAGGCATTAGATTGTAGTTTTCATTTTTTTTTAAATATACTGTATGGGTACAACCATAGACTTAGAATATACTGGCGTATATATTCAAAGTCTATGGGTGCAACATACCACAGGTATATGCTAAGTCTATGGGTACAACATACCACAGTACTAATAATTGGTGATGGAGCTTGCTTATTTAGGGCAAGCTCTTATCTGTTGTATGGGAACAAAGTGTTGGCTAGAGAAATTCGGGAGCATATTGGGGATATCGTTATTGCAGTTATTTTGTTGTTTATTTACAATATATAAAATAAGCGTATAGTTTGCCCAATTTATGTCTTGGTTTGTTTGTGGGTCCGTCTGTTTGTTCGTTTGTTAAATTTGTTTGAATGACTGGCTAACTGAATGTTTTATCCAGATTAGTGATTATCTTCTTAGTCTTTCTGGGTCTTTGCGATAGTTATAATTATAAATTAATCGCTGTCACTTATAATAGCAAAAATACTAATTCCACGCGAACGAAGTCGCGGGCACAGCTAGTCCATAGTAATATTATAAATGCGAAAGTGTGTTTGTTTGTTTGTTTGTTTGTCCTTCTTCACTTCGCAACAGAGCGCCGGCATAGCATGATTTTTGTATGGGGATAGTTCGGTGGCTGTAGAGTGACATAGGCTACTTTTTCAGCGGAAAAATCGAATATGTTGCAAAATTAAATTCAGCTAGGTGGCGCCACCGTCATTCTACAAGACGGACGACGGTACGATGGACGAACACAGAAGGTCAGAATATCTGGATTATTATGTCTTTACCAAAATTAAGATAAAAATGTATGGATCTGTATTTTCCACGCAGGACCGGGAAGGAGCGATAAAAACATAAAATTCACCAGCTGATTTTCTTCAAACGTTTTGGTGCATCGTAATTCACAGAATAGGCGATAACCTCGCAGACGATATTAAGTAATCCGTTGATGCTCTGCTCACCCGCAATGGTTACAGGCGTGATTATACGTATGGATCAGAAATACTATCACCACCTGTCACGCTTTCACCCTTAACTATTACTTAACAATGGTAGAAACAGTTCTTAGTGCCTTATTAATAAGCCTTAGTAATATTTATTGAACGGAAATGAATACAGTTCTTATATGTGGTTATGAATGAATCGGTATTACAATAAGAAAATTGTGCAAAATTATAAGAAAAATTTTTTGAGAGTTCTTATTAACTAACGTATATAGTTTAAATTGATTCCGCTAGATGTCGTTACTAGGTTTTTAAACGTGGTAACAATGAGAAAAAGTATGGTTTGCTGTAAAATAAAAAGTTTGTGAAGAAGATGTTGTAGTTTTGATTTTCTTTCAATTACTAAAACTACGTCAAATTGTCACCACTGTGACTTGGAGTTGATGGTAGAGTATGCCTTTAGGCATTAAGTCCGTCCTTTGTATCTTTTTTTGTAAGGAATGCAATAAAGATTTTAAACAAAATTAGTATTGTGACCAGCGTGGATTTGTACACAAAAAATTTGAGAGGGTAAAACACATAGCTTTACAGAGATCAAATGGAGACCATGAAAATCAAATTAAAATAAATGAAAATGTGAAATTAGATGTATTCTGGTGGCAAAATAAAATAAATTCCGCATATAATCCAATAAAACAGTATCATTTTATATTAGAAATTTGGTTAGATACATAATGTGGTGGTAAAGCGGCACGAGGTTTTTGGTCCATTCAAAATCATATAAATTATTTAGAACTCTTAGCAGCATATTTCGGCTTAAAATTTTTGCAAAATGTAAAAAGAAATATTATTGAGAATTGATAATACAATTGCAATTTCATATATTCATCGTATGGGAGGAGTTCAATATCCAAGCTTAACAACTTATTTCGATCTTTTATATCAGATGATAGTTTTAACAGGGTGGATACAACGTTTGGCCAACCCGACATTGACCTTTTTGCATCTAGGATTAATATTAAATGCATTAAATATGTGTTATGGCAAAGAGATCCAGAAGCATGTAATATAGTTGCATTTACATTAAGATGGTCTAATTTGTATTTTTATGCATTTCCGCCATTTTCAGTTCTTATAAAAACAATTGAAAAGACAAGGTGTATCATTATTTTCCCTGTTGGGACTGCTCAGCCCTGGTATCCTGTGATGAAATCATGATAGTCTCGGAAGTCATTTACTTTCAACCTTCATCAGAATTCTTTTCTTCTTCTTTCAGGACACCACACCCACTCTATGCACAACTTACCCTGGGGGCATGCATATTAGCAGGACAGTGTTCCAACTAAATAAAACCCCGGAGTCAGCATGTGATTTGATGTTAGCATCTCTGTCCTCAAATACATTAAAACAGTAAAATACATGTTTACAACATTGGTGGCATCACTGTATGCAAAATAATCATGAAATCTATATTCTATAAGGGCATCAGTACCTAATATAATAACATATTTTAACAGAGTTATTTAGTAAAGGGTGTAGATATCAAACCCATAATTGTCATAGATAAACCACGTGCTCGGCGGTGAAGGAAAACATCGTGAGGAAACCTGCATGTCTAAGAAATCAAAAAAAAATATTTCGAAGAGATGTGAAGTTCGCCAACACGCATTGGGGCAGCGTGGTGGACATTTCCTGCTCCAATACCTCTCAGAAATGAGAGGAGGCCTGTGCCCAGCAGTGGGACGTAATATAGGCTGTAACTTTACTTTACTTTTAAACTCTTGCCTCAATAAAGAGATCACATCTAGGAACAGATGAAACAATAAAAAGGTGGTTCAAAGGAGTGTATAGGCTTAGACAAAATATAGTATGGCATGGGTCAATAGTCCTAAATTAATTGCAAAAATTGTATCCCCTTGAATGACTTGTCTTAGATAAACTTTGCCTTAGATAAAAAATGTGCTATGTTGATTGCCTTTAGCACTGGCCAAAGGATACAAACACTATCTTTAATTAAATTGAGGAATGTAAATGTGACTGAGACAAGTTACAATACTGGTTTCAGACTAACTTAAGACATCTGCCCCTGGAAGACATCAGCCAATGTTAAATCTACCATATCTATACATACAAATAAATAAAATTGAAGTGTCTGTTTGTAATGTTAAAATAACAGCTTTTTACTAAATACATATGAAAGTATATATGGTAGAAATAACAAAAAAAATTTTTTTTGTCTGTCTGTCTGTCTGTCTGTTTGTTCCGGCTAATCTCCGAAATGGCTGGACCGATTTTGACGGGACATTCACTGGCAGATAACTGATGTTATAAGGAGTTACTTAGGATACTTTTATTTTAGAAAAAGAATTAGGATCCGCGCAAAAAAATTAAAACCTAAGAAATCGTAGTAAATTCCATGAGGGCGAAGTCACGAGGGCCAGCTAGTTTTAAAGAAAAGTCTGAGATTTGCCCAACAAAAACTTTATTATTTTACATTGATACCACTAAAAAATTGAGAGATCAGGACGGATGTACACAAAATATTTTTATGACATTTAGAAAACCGTATAGAGCAGCCAATATCCAGAAAGAGTATTGAAAATTAGAAAACTTAAAGCTCAACTACAACACGAAATAGAGAAAGGAACGTGGCTTACATAAAATACGACAAACTCATAATAAAAGAAAAAATGATGTACAAATAAAAGACCACTCTCTTTATCACCACCGTCACCACAGCATACAACCAATCTACATGTCACTCCTCTAAATTCAGAAAAGATTCTAGAAACAGTGAAATATAAGAATCAGTAAGAAACATAGATCGAGCCATAACCAAATAACATCGTATTATTTAAAAATAATAATAAAGAACCCTGGAATGAACGCTCTACAGATATATGAAAAGTACAGGCCCCTCCAGACAATCATTTAAACAATGAATCAAAATCAATATACTATCTGGAATTACTCTCCCAATACGGTTGGTCACTGCGGAACAGTAGACCAAAAACCTCCATCCATAAAGTCAAATTAAATAGCGAAAACAATATTAAAATACATGTTGCCACATTTAAAGGTCCTAGTCGGAGATGGTCGCCAAGAAGAACTAGACTATGCCCTTAGATACATAAATGGGACATTATAGGCTCAGCTGAAGTAAAAAAAAGGACTAAAATTTTAGAGTATGAACAATACATACTTATCCATACAGGAGTTAAGAGCGGTATAAATGGAGTCGGATTTGTCATTAAAAGAAAATGGAGAGGAAATATATTTGACTACATAAGTATATTTGATAGAGTCGCACGTCTAGATATGATGTTTGGTCAAAAAAAATTAAGTTTAATCCAAGCTTACGCACCTACATATAAGGCTAAAGAAAGCGAAATTCAACTCTTTTACTCAGACATACTAAAAGCTCTACAAAATTCATCAACATCTACAATGATAATGGGCGATTTTAATGCCAAAATTGGACAACCAACGCCCGAAGACAAAAGCGTGTGGGGCGGCGGTCGGGCGGGCGGCGACAGCGGCGCGCTCTGGCCCGGAGGTCGGGATCTCGCTCGGCGAGATGCATCCCGATGTCAGCCGGCTGCGAAACACCCCTATTAATGTACAGGGAAAAGCTGGAGCTCGTTAGAAGCGACAGAGGAACGAAACAAACGTGCGCTGCAGCATTTATTATTTTTGTATAAATTAATTAATTGCGGTTGAGCGTGGCAACTATAAGGCAATTTATAGGGTAGACCTATGTTCAGCAATGGACTATTATAAGCTGTAATAGATGGAAAAGGGGATGCCCCAACTTATATTACTAAATACTAATACTCATAAAACCTTTGCAGGTACAATAAGATTAGACTCAACTCCGACACTTCGCTTCGCAATACCTTTTCTTCAAATACCTTGTAGGATGAGCAAATAAAAATTATTTTTAATTCATTTTACATTATAGATTGCATTTGTACTACCATAAAATCAAGAAAATAATAATAATATAAAACTTTTAAATACATCAACTAAAGGCAGAAAATATTTCATAAAATAACTTTCCTTCTTAATAAGTCAGTACAGGTATAGAATAATTCAAGCC
>JAGSMP010002755.1:0-18022 GCA_029286625.1 Parnassius orleans
GGTCGGGCGGGCGGCGACAGCGGCGCGCTCTGGCCCGGAGGTCGGGATCTCGCTCGGCGAGATGCATCCCGATGTCAGCCGGCTGCGAAACACCCCTATTAATGTACAGGGAAAAGCTGGAGCTCGTTAGAAGCGACAGAGGAACGAAACAAACGTGCGCTGCAGCATTTATTATTTTTGTATAAATTAATTAATTGCGGTTGAGCGTGGCAACTATAAGGCAATTTATAGGGTAGACCTATGTTCAGCAATGGACTATTATAAGCTGTAATAGATGGAAAAGGGGATGCCCCAACTTATATTACTAAATACTAATACTCATAAAACCTTTGCAGGTACAATAAGATTAGACTCAACTCCGACACTTCGCTTCGCAATACCTTTTCTTCAAATACCTTGTAGGATGAGCAAATAAAAATTATTTTTAATTCATTTTACATTATAGATTGCATTTGTACTACCATAAAATCAAGAAAATAATAATAATATAAAACTTTTAAATACATCAACTAAAGGCAGAAAATATTTCATAAAATAACTTTCCTTCTTAATAAGTCAGTACAGGTATAGAATAATTCAAGCCCAGATTTTTTTTCCGTAATAATTACTTAGGATTAAGTGGATTATAAGAAATATTACAAGCTCAAGGTAAAAACTAGAATGTCGTCTAAATAGTAACAATAAAAATTTCTCTCCTATTTTTCCACCCTTAGGGATCGAATTTTTTCTTCAAATTTTAATGGGAATAACTAGAGTCTAGAGGCATAACCTTTTAAATAAAAAAAAAAATATATTGCTTCAGCCGTTTCCAAATTGGTAAACATACATATAAACATATACGTCAAATATAGAACCACCTCCTTTTATTAGTCGTTAAAATTTCAATACGAGGTATGAGGCTGACACTCGAGAACCTTGTGAGTAGTATTACAGTGCTAGTATATAAGTTAAGTTACTGATTTATGTGAGTCAGTCATGAATAAACTTCTTGATCAAGCGCTCGTGTTTAATTCAACCTCGTAATATTACATGGCGACCCTGCCAGGCGTTTCCGGGAACTGATAGCGTAGCGGGCGAGAAGTGCAGACCGGGCGAATTCCTGTGTGCCTCGGTGCTAAGTTAGCTAAAATGTTTGTCGTGAATATATTATTTGGACTGACGCCTGTGCTGGCGAGAGTTTTGAGAGATAATCATGGGAAAATCATACTCAAAAACTGAAGATAAGAAATTATTATCTCAAAATGCATCAGGAGGAAATAATAGTGCAAGTTACTCCGAACAAAATCACGTCAAGATAAACAATATACTGATTACTACGTTTTGGTGTTGATGGCGATTGCCATGCTACAATCATTTACCTAAAACTCAAGGAGAGGCATAAAGTGGATAGAACAGAGTGAATTACGAATTTTGAGAAAAGTACAAGCCGTTTGTCTGGGCGCTGGGAGCAGGAACCAGTGCGTGAAGAAGGAGTCGTTTAAGTGTTCGTGAGCTGGTAATAAATATGTGCTATGTATGTACGTGTTCTGTGCTGCAGTGTTATTTTAGTTTAAAAATATATATAATATAGACATTAACGATAGTTTTAGAATTAGAAATATGAATTTTATCTATCAATAAATAATTGTTTAAACTAAAAATAAAAATATAAGTAAATCAATGTAATATCAGACACGATTCGTGGAATTACGGCCCATGTGCAACCATTGGGTGCAACTCAGTTTTTTATGTATCGGTCGTATGACAGTGTTTCGATTTATAATAAAATTAAAACGAAGTGAATGAAATATGACGCGGTGTTACATATTTCGTTGCGTGTATTATGGCCGAAAAGTTAATAGAATTATGAAAATTTATTAAAAATACGTCAATATCTAACAAAAAGGCCAGAGCAGATATAAAGGTCAGTTGCGTCCAAAAAATTACTAGAGGCCGAAACATTGTTAAAAGATAGCGAGCTATTATTTTCTAATTTAAGTCGTCAAAATGAAATCAATTAATTTAATTACTAGTACATATAAAAAGTTTGCTCTTTATATTCTGAAATATCTCAATTGTGTACTTTGCCTAGTTGTAAAATAAGTTTAGAAACAATGGATTTTGATATTAAAACAGCGTGTGGGTTGATACCTATTTTAGATAATAAGGAGGATACTGAAACGATTGATTGATGCAGTGGAAATGTATGCAGATATGCTTAACGAGGCAGGAAAAATTTATTAATTAAATTTGTGTTAAAGGGATTATCAGAAAACGCTAAACTACGCGTTGCTGATAATTATGTCAATTAGTAGTATGATTAAAGATTTTAGGAAAACTATTGACAAAAGTTTCTTACACGTATACATAAACAAATTCAGTCCTTGAACCAGGGATTTAGATCAGTTGATGGTACGGGTCTCAACTCGAAGACTGCTAACAGAGTTAACTATTTCACAGGCTGAGGGCGACGCAACAAAATGCGCAGTCCTTAAACCTATTAATGAAAAATGGTCATTAAAAAGTTTACAGATGGTCTTAAAAGTGAAAAGCTCAGCACAATCATCGCAGCCCGCACTACTCCTTGCTCAAGGACGCGATCCAGGCGGCCAGGACGAGTCCACACCATCGTCGTCCAGTTCCGGGTCTGCTGAGGTGATGAAGATGACTAGAGGTAGGTTCGTTAACCGTTTTTCTAGATCTCAAGGACAAAACAGGGGCCGTGGGCGTCTAAATTACGGCACCAGTAGGAGTAATTATCAAAATAATTATAGTAATTATTCAAATAGATATCAGAGATTTTCAAGGCCTTTTCAATATTCGCCGCGTGGTAGAGGACAGTCCTACAGATCAAATTATCATTATAATAGACGTGGCAACCAGAGTTTTACAATAAAAATGTTTTTGCAGCTCAAGTAACGACAACAAAGAACGAGCTGGTGAAAATATGAGCAAAACCTAATGAGATAGACAACAATCAGTTTTTCGTTCTCAATAATTTCATTTTTCATGTAGAGGTAACTCTAAGTTTGTAAATTTTCACATTCATGGTATGAAACTTGTATTGATAGATACTGGAGCATCCATTTCGGTTATTAAGGAAGAAGTACTTCCAAGATCAGCATGTGTTCTTAAAAGATAATTTGGTTGTTAATGGAATTGGAGGCAAGATATGTTCTTCCGGATATGTGAGAGATCGACATTTATGCTTCTAGAGACAATAAATTCCATAACAAATTTCACATTTCAAAATTTACCTATAACCGTCGATGGAATATTAGGATTAGACTTTATGAACAAGTACGGAGCCAATATTGATTTAAACAAAATTTACTAACGTTACGGATAGGACGAGAATTATGTTTTGCCAATTTATGACAAACCTGATTACAGTAATACATTATTAATACCGCCTCAAGTGAATCAATTCATTTTGTGTATTTGGATACGGAAGCAAAAGGCGATTGTTTGGCGCAAATAATGGAAAGCGTTTTTGCAGGTACTATTGTTCGACCAAAAAATAAAAGTCCCAATAAAGATTTTAAATACTGGGAAGAAGAAGTAAATTTGAATAATTTCATATTAAACGTAGAACTTTTAGATGTTTTTAACGCTTTCAAATTTTGCCAAAACAAAAGTAGTTCAGAAAGATGTGATATCTTATTATTTTTTATAGAATTGAAGCATTTGAATGAAGAAAAAGCAATCTATAGAAAAATTTGCACTAAATATTCAGACATTTTCTTTTACCCAACGATAAGTTAGAAACTACAAATATTTGTGAACAAACTATACAACTGAAGATAACATCAATCCTATTTACACGAAACCATACCGTTTCCACAAGCTTTAAAGCCCGAAATAAATAAACAGATAAAAGATGCTTAGAGATGATATTATAGAAGAATCTACTAGTGAATGGTCTAGTCCCATACTACTAGTTCCCAAAAATCTGATGGTTGTCAAAATGGCGTTTAGTAATTGATTTTCGAAAACTAAATGAAAATATAGTAGATGATAAATTTCCGCTGCCGAACATCACTGATATTCTTGATTCATTATCAGGCTCTATATATTTTACCCATTTAGATTTACAACAAGGCTATTATCAGGTGAAACTGGCACCAGAAAGCCGAAAGTATACTGCATTTTCGACTAGTACAGGACATTATCAATTAAAACGTCTACCAATGGGGCTCAAAACTTCTTGTAGTGCTTTTAGTAGAGTCATGTCAATTGCTATGTCAGGATTAACTTTCGAAAGTATTTTATTTATTTGGACGATCTAATAATTTTGGATCCTAACTATTCACAACCAAAATCTAGTAGATGTTTTCGAAAGACTGAGAAAGGTAAATTTAAAACTGAATCCTACTAAGTGCGAATTTCTAAAAGAAAATTCTGTATCTTGGTCATTTAGTGTCTTAACGGTGTCTCACCTGATCCAGAAAAGACCCGAATTTTGGAGCATTATCCGTCCCTCAAAATGTAGACAGAAGTAAGAAGGTTTGTTGCATTTGCAACTACTATAGAAATTCGTACCCTCTTTTGCAACAATTACTATGCCTTTAAATAGTTTACTCAAGAAAGACGCACCATTTGTTTGGTCTTCAGGTGTCAGAACGCATTTAATTTTCTAAAAATTCATTAATAACACCCCAATACTTCAATATCCCGATTTTCTGAATCAAATGAATTCGTTTTGCAAACAGATGCGTCTGATGTAGCTGTAGGAGCAGTTTTGTGTAACAAAATATGAAACCAATCGCGTACACTAGTAGGCCATTAAATAAAGCAGAAAAAATACCCAGTTATCCAAAAGGAATTAACAGCAATTGTGTGGGCAGTAAAATATTTTAGACCATACCTATTTGGCAGACTTTTACCATAATGACAGACCACAAACCTTTGATTTACTTATTTGAATAAATCCGTCTAGTCGGTTGATAAAGTTTCGATTAATTCTAGAAGAATATGATTTTAAAATATGTTATGTGAAAGGTAAAGACAATGTTGTGGCGGATGCACTGTCTAGAATTTGTATAACGTCGAGTGAGTTAAAGAATATGAAAACAAAGTCTTGGCTGTGACAACTGGAAGCAGAGAATGGAGAGGATGTAAACAGGAAGGGGTTGTGATTAATAATGACACTGACGGTGGCCTGATCAACCACGAGTCGTGGAATTATTAAGACAACCGTGATTCTATTGAAATGAAACTTGTGAAAGGAGATATTATAAAAGTTTAAAAAGAGACTTAGTCAAGGAAGAACGAGATTGTTTTAATTTTGTGCCAAGCAAAATGCTATTGTGTATAAACCTTGAATTTAGATTGCTCTTCTCATGAGCCAATTTGCAACTAAATTAAAGAGTTTTGTGAGATAATAAAAGTAAAAGAACTATGCATAGTAAAAGATGATAAAATGAAGAATTTATAAAAGGTTTATGTAGTGAAATTAAGACATTAAATAAGGTGGACCGGTCCTCGAATATGTGTTCTGAAAAGGAATTAAAGAATTTACGACAATAAAAAAAACAATTCATTTTGAATGATTATCATTTGCTACCTACCAGTGGGCATGCTGGAATGAATAGGATGGCTAATAACATAAAAGGAGATATTATTGGCCAGGATTAGATGCCGATGTTCGAAAATTTATAAGTGAATGTAAAATGTGTCAGAAAATGAAATATAGTAGGTATACCAAACAACCAATGACTATAACTACCACGGCGTCGACTGCGTTTGAGAAAGTTTTCTTGATCTTGTGGGTCCCTTGGACAAGGATGAGTACAGTAATTGCTATATTTTAACGCTCAATGTGAATTAACAAAATATATGAGAAATACCCACCCATTACAATAAAACGCACTGTGAGCAAAAGCTTTGTAGATAATTTTATCCTAAGATTCAGTATACCTAGTTCCTTAGCTACTGATAGGGAACTGAATTTGTTTCTCAAGTGATGGAACAGGTGTGTAGCTTATTAAATATAGAGAAAGTTGACGTCAACTGCATATCACCATCAATCAATTGGTTCGGAGATTGCTCATAAGCATTTAGGGTCATTTTAAGAACTTATACCAATATATGGGCTATTCATGGTCTCATTGGATTCCATTCTGGTGTTTTAGTTATAATACTTGTGTAAACACTCAAACAAAATACACACCATTCGAACTTGTATTTGTGAGCCCATGTCGTTTGCCTAATAATTTGAAACAAGACGTGGTGGAACCACTATAATTCTGATAATTATTGTTTAGATTTAAAATATAAGTTACAGGTAGCTTTAAAGATGCAAGACATAATTTAATAACATGAAATAAGAAAAAACAAATATGATAAAACATGTAATCCTGTATTCTATGATAAGGATGAACTTATTTAATTAAAATGAATGTGCTCGTAAATTAGATTGTATTTTTGATGGACCTTTTAAAGTCTTAGAAGATTTAGGAACAAATGTTAAGATTTTTAGAAATAATAAAAGTAGATATAGTGCATAAGGATAGAACAAAAAGGTTCGTTGAGTAAGCAATGTTTTAAAAAAATATTTTATAAAATATTAGTTTGTGCTTATGTATTAAGTATGCTGAACTTTTTTTTCTCTTTTTATCACCCCAGGTGAAGTAGTATTACAGTGCTAGTATATAAGTTAAGTTACTGATTTATGTAGAGTCAGTCATGAATAAACTTCTTGATCAAGCGCTCGTGTTTAATTCAACCTCAATATACCTTCGCCATCGGCTGTCGGTTCTTCGAGCTATATGGCGGTCCATTGCCACTTCAACTTACTAATTTGTTGGCCTATGTCAGTTACTCTGGTTGTACTGCGGATATCCTCATTTGTAAGTTTATCACGCAGAAGAACCCCAGCGTACCCTCCATAGCTCGCTGAGCGACCTCGATCTTCCTCATACGGCCAGCATGAAGAGACCGTCTGAGATCAGTCTTAGAGGAATAGTTTTCCATAAACCTAATAGATGATATTCTTAACGGTATCTCTAATATATTCTCATTCTGCGCACATAGCATTTAGGAGTAAATGGACGGCTATTTCCATATCATCATCATCACATCCCTTCACAAGTGCACTGGTGAAAATAAAGTTTCTGAGCCTGCATCCAATAATTTCTTGTACGTCTTACCAATTCATTACTCCATCTGGTGGGGGTAAGCATCGTTTAGGACCGGTGTATATGTGTAGTGACGGTGTAATAATAGACGTAAGAGACTCGTCATCGCCCATTTCGTCCTGTGCATGGTCGTAAGAAGCGGATATGGGAAACAGAATAAATAGCTCACAACTCCTGGTAGGTAGCGGTATAACCATATTGTATATTATGTCATCTATCTATCTATACTAAATAAAACCCTAACACGACGTTTGTCTGAACACGCATCACGCAAAAACCTGTGAACCGATTTGGATGAGACTTTCACTGGCAGATAGCTGATGTTATAAGGAATAACTTAGGCTACTTTTGTTTTACGAAAAGAATTAGGGTTTCGCGCAAAAAAATTAAAACCCATGAAATCCAATCACAATAAATTCCGCTAGTAATATATAAAAGTAGTGTGATCGCTAATCAGGGAGGATTACGGAATAAATAAGCCCATGTCTAATAGCAACTTGAACTGTTTGATGTACCAAAAGATGAGTAACTCACCTGACTTCTGATACCACGGAACCCTGGTCGTCTTGCTGGGAGCACTCCGGTAACGACCGAGGAACTCGACCTGGAGAACATTAGAGTGTGTCTTCAATGAAGATGTTGTGTGGTGAACCCGTCTGTGCTGAGCCAGCCCGGGTCTCCGGTTGTGAAATTCATGCGCTCTGTTGCGAATGTTACCGCTTTCGAACCTGGGGATCACAGTTAAATATGCTTTTAATTTACTAATAATGAATACAGGGTTATTTTCAAAAGGTAGGCAAATTTTATACTTCATCATCATCATCATTACAGCCCTTCACAAGTCCACTGCTGAACATAGGCCTCCCAAGGAATGCCCATAGCACGGTCACAAAAAAAAACAAAGTTAATTATATACTTAAATTCAAATATATAAATGATATACCGTTATTGCAGTTTTGAAAATACGAGTAAATAAAACTTCTACTTATTTGAAATTATACCAAATTGAATGTTGTTTATGGGCAACAACGTTTTTGCCTACCGATCGACCCTTACGAATGTGTGCGTGCGCAGTAAAATCAATTAAAATAATGCATTACCGCATTTTGATAAAAGATAATAAGCAAAGACTGTTTGAGATTTTTTTAATTAATTTTTCTTCACCGTTCAATTCGGCCGGTTATTGCAAAACTAGTTATTTTGTCCAAACGAAACAGGATTTTCAACCGAAACCGAAACCGAAAACCAACCTTCGGTCTGGGTGTCAGTTTCGGCCGAAACCGAAACTGAAACTTATTTAGACTTGTTAATTTTTTTAATTGTATACTGAAATGTGGTATATTTTTTACACATATACAGACAGGTAATTCGTGTTAACGAAAAACAGTAATTGTAGTGAGTACTACGACTAAATAAATATATTGCTAAATAACTATGTAACAACATATTTATTATTATAATAAAAAATTCAACAATTTAACATTAAATACTTTTTATAAGTAAATTTTGTCAAAATCAACACTTACATAAAGTTACTCGCTAATTGAGAACATATTTTATTGTGTTCACAATATTATTAAAACAATATATTATTCAATGACATCTTCAGTTAAGCATGAACATAATATAATTATCAGTCTCAACAAAGATTACAATACTTATTACGGCGAATAACACACGGTCACGAACTCATCCGAACGACGGTAATACACGAACACTGAGTTTCGCGCGCGGCCGGGTTCGGCAGATTTTTTGCCGAAACCGGAACTATTACCGAAACTAGATTTTTTTGCCGAAACTTGCCGAAACAGAAACCGAATCTTCGGTCGGTCACTAAAAATAACCTTGTATAAAGCAGTAATAAATGAATATTTCTCTGATATGCAACTATTACCCCCGGCGCACCCCGTATGAAGCAATCTATGGGAGAGGCCTATGTTCAGCAGTGGACTTTAATAGGCTGTAACTGTAACAGATCGACAGATTTAGGTCGGCTGAGCAACTTCGAAACTTGAAACAAGAATGTACAACGAGTACGCGTTACTAGTGATGACATATGGTTCTGAGTTACTAAGTTAGTAAGTACTTTCACTGCTGGTCATATGAGGCTCAAGGTAGAGAGGCTATGCCCAGTTACTCTGCGTGATTTACTTCGAAATGTGGATTTCTGCAGTAGAAACAGGTAATTGACATAACCAATGGATCAGTAAGTTGTACCAACAACCCATGAGGAAGAAAGATTTTCGTGTGGCAGTCTCGACCAGGAGTAAAGTGTAGCCATAGTCTGTGAGTCTATATAGATGCAGGTGGCTCAAAGGGCTCTTAAACGGGTGAACCGATTTGGGTGCAGTTGTTTTGTTTGAAAGGTGACTTCATCGAGTGTCCTTAGCTATGATTCAAGAAAATCTTTTCAGTCGTTTGAAGATCATCAGCTCTTTTGTTACAGGGGTTTTGAAATTTTCAATTTAATATTTGACTCAAAAGTTTACTGTAATTGAGAAATTTTTATAGTTTGTTTACTTACCTCTTTATCCTTTGCAGAGCTGCTGGTACTCTCTTCTGAGGACTTGGCTCAACATTGATGGTGGCTTGTGCGTTCTTTTCGCTAAGCAATCTTCCTCAGTGGGTTCTCCAAGACTGCTCAACGAACTGCTCTCGAGAAAATAGCCAGGGTGCCCTCATCGCAATAATTCACTGGTTTCTCAGGACTGATCATTCCCGAGCTGAATTTGGTATCAAAGACACCTCGTTTCTCTGGAATTGGTACCACTGTTTGCTGCTGAGGGGTTGATACAGCCCTGTCGTTATCATGCCTTGGGGATCTTCGATAGAACATGTCTTTCTCGTCTGAATGGGTCAGTGACTTCAGGGTGTTCCTTCATATTTGGTATACTCTTCGGTTTTATTTCTTTCCAATTACACGTAAATCTGACATGGAAGTGGCTGTAAAAATGATTGGAGTTTCGTACGGAGTACCTTCCGTAGCAAAGTGTTTAATGGTATCCTCATGAACTGAAGGTCCAGGGGCTCCGAAATATCCGACCCGTCTCAGATTGATGCTCAGCGTAACGCAGAGCATAATCTGTTAGTTGATCTAAGTCTGTTTCTTGATAATCACCAAGGTGTTCAGGTTTTCCTTCTTATACTTTTTGGATCAAAGTTTTAGGTTTCTCTTGCGCTAAAGTCGCCTCAGCTTCACTGGTCTTAGTTTCTGAGTACTCTACTATAGTCTATGGGTTGGTCGCAGGAATCTGGTCGACGTCGTAACCAGATTCCGTGTAATTCAAATTCTCATATCAGTGGACTTCTGGGAGGTGGGATAGGTGGTTGGTTGTAACGAAGATAGGTGTTATCTTTTGTTAGTGCTTTCGAGGTTGCCTTAAACGCTTCGCCCGATTTTCATTTCATCAAATCCTGTTACGAGGTGTGGGCACTGGCACTGCTGTGCGCATGACCCTTTCAAACACAAGGTCAGAATGCGTGCTAGTTACAGGTCTTTACTGTCCGATCTGTTAACGCTCCCCGCTGCCCGTATTCGATCTTGTTACTAAACACCTTTTAACAGCGTGTTACTACAGCTGAGATAGCTCGCCAAATGGGCGCTATGACTTAGTGATATCTGAGCTAGAGTCCCCATGAGTGGCGAACTAGACGTCATTCTGTGTCTTTCAAATTCATGTGTTGTCTTTCTGTCGCAGTGAACAGATTTTTCTCCTCCCTGTTACTCGTTGAGGGATGTAGCTGGTTCGATATTGTCGCAAGTTTCCGCTAGGTTTGATCGAGATTCTTGTTCTAAGGCCTTTGTTTTCGAACACCGAGTGTGGGTAGGCTGGTAGGTTCATACTCCAGCTGGTCGTGTCCAAGATGATGTGTGTCTTGCCTGGTTTGGAATTTAATAGATTCTTAAGAGGCAGCACTAGAGCCCATTGCTATCATTTGTGTTTGGAATGAATAAAACTTCGTAGCATTGGAACCGCATGGTCCTAAAACTGTTGATCTTGCGGGCATCTTGCCGATAGGTTCCACAAGTACCACAAGAGTTGTACAACAGTCAAGCTTGGAGACTTCAGGTGCTGCAGTAAGACACTTAAACAATTTCTCTCGCGGAGAATTTGCCTGTAATCTTCACGGACGGCGATGTGGCTGGAACGTTCCTCATTATACCACCACCACTACGTTTTTCCCGCGATCGCCAATGTCTCTTAACAAGGTGGTGTGGCTTAGCATCGACGAGGAATCACAAGGCTCCCGTCGACGGGCACAATACTAATCGCAGTTTGCTGTTGGTATCCGCTCTCCATGATGGTTTCTACCAACTGCTGCGACCGGTTACCAGAGAAAAAAGTTTTGTTTAAAAGCAGTCACGAAAATATTATATTCATTTTAATATTTAATATAGGACTATGGGTTAAGTTTGTGATAGTGGTCTTTTACAAAATAGCTAAAACCTAATGTTCACTTTTTATGAAAGTGAGAGTGACAAACGAACTTAAGAGTCCAACTGATGTGCGGCTATAGCTCATGGACAACTTCAACAAACTTCAAAAAGGAAGATTGATATGTTTCCCTCTGTGTACATTTTTGTAATTAACTCCACGACCGCGTGGTGGCAGTGTAAGAATATCTGCCATATATATTCGATTGTACCGGTTGAGGCGACAGAGGAAATGAACCAGGAAATGGAGCAGTGTCTTTTAACAACAAAATAATTAAAACTGCAGTTGCCAACCGCTCGCCAAGCGTGGCAACAATGGCAATTATCACCTATTAGGCAATCTATGGGGAGGCCTGTTGACTTTTGATGGCTGTAACAGTAACGGTAACCCCAACTCCGAAACAATTTTTCATTGCTGTCTCCTCTGGAACTCACTTTCTAATTTCAATGAAACTTAGCCCAGATAATCTACGTAGTGTGTGAACATAGATTCGTTTTCATACTACAACAACATTATATATTAATTTATTATATTCATAAACACAAAAGATTATATTATGTGTATGTAAATTAATACACAAACGTCACCTTAACGTAGATGGCTTAACTTGGCAGTATATTTTTGAATGTGAATTTTAGAGGCGAGACTATGTAACGACTACTGCTAAAAATATGAGTCATGCTAATGTGTTTAATGCTAATGACTTTATATTCTCACTTGTTTTTTTATTTTTATATTGTTTTATATTTAACTTTAAAATATTTAGAAATATTAACTATTAGATTTATTTATTGTAAAATTACAATGAATCTTTGGATTCCTGGTTTTATAATGTTTAATTAAATAAATATTCAATATTCCTTGTTCCATAATATATTGTTGCGCGCCACTATTAATGTCTTGCATATAGCCACTAGTTACCACTAGCGCCCTCTAGTATCAGAGTAGCAGAACTAAAGAGTCAAGATCCTTCTAGAATTTCGGGACCGATATGTACTCGAACATTCTAGATGTTTCTAAAGTAAAAGTTCTGGAAACTATCTGAGGGCCCTATATAAGGCCGGTATGAGACCACGACCGAGGCAGTATTGGCGATACAAGCGAAGACTTCGAAGCGATACAACTACGAACTGGCGATCTGTAGTAAAATTGTGTTTTTGTTATTAGTGTGGTTTAAAAGTGTAATTAGTGTTGTATGATAAAAAGTCAATTTTGGTAATTCAATCAGCAGTTTTAATTGTCTCGAACCCAAACTCGTAACAATTGGTGTCAGAAGTGGGATCTAATCATGCCGATTTTGCCTAAAAGATGACTTGGAGAGGTATCCATGCAGAAATCAACGCCAAAGAGACGGACCAGAGACGATTTGGTGTGCAACGCCGCAAACGTCGGGGCCAGCTGCACGCCGACCACAGGCCGGCCCGTTCAGCTCCTGCATCTGCAGCACCTGACTTGGGTGCTCTGATGATGATGCTGGGGCAGGCTCGCCGACAGGAGAACAGGCCGCCGACGGGAGGAACAGGCCCGCCGACGGGAGGAACAGGCCCGCCGACGGAGGAACAGGCCGCCGACAGGAGGAACAGGCCCGTCGGTTGGAAGAGCAGCTGCAGCGTGGACGGGAGGAACAGGCGCCAACAGGAAGGCAGATGCTCCTCATGAAGGACCTTCACGCTACCTTCAGGAAAAGAGATAGGGGTGAAGGATGAGGAGTTGCTCAACATGACAGCCGCCTGTCAGGCTGAGCCAGATCAACCAGAGTGAACAATCGGGTTGACAACGTGATTGCTGACGTGAAGAAAACGCTGGACGACCTCAAACTTGGGATGGAGTTACAGCTCCGTGGTAGCTTCTAACACCTTCGCTACGTGGATTCAAAGTGCCGCCGTTCGACGGGACTTCTTCCTGGTCGGCGTACAGAATCCGAGGCTGTCATGAAGGCGAACGGCTGGAATAAAAGTCAGGCCATGACTGCTCTCACCCTAGGCCTGCGCGACCAGGCCTGCTGTTCTGGAAGCTCTCGGTAAGTGACGGCTCTCGAGGCATTGGCGAGAGATATGGCGACGCTCACCTGGAACACGTCTTTCGTGCGCAGGCTCAAAGATCGCGTGCAACGCAGCAACGAAACCACAGTGGGCCTTGAGTGGAAAAGCTGGTTCGAAAACCATACCAGTCTGTACCTGCGCTCATTGTAGGAACCTGGTGCGCAGACATTCATCGACGGCATCCGCGACCTTGAAGTCAGGCTGCTGTGAGGCTCAGGCACCACGAGACGCAGGACGCGTTAGCCCATGCACTGGAGGTGGAAGCCGTACGGCAGGATCATCGATCCCATCGCGTCAGGGAGGTTGCAGCAGCTGCGGTTCGCGACTACAATGGATACAGCCTAGGTGCTGCGGCTGTGGGAAAGGGCCATCTTCGATCCAGCTGCCTAAGCGAACTGTAGAAGGGAGGTGATCGATCTCGAGGAGTAGTGGTGCATTACAGCACCGCCAGCAGCAGCAGAAACGGTAAAAGCCAGGACTGCGGGGCGGGTGCTGGCTGATGTTAAGAGCCCAAGTTTCGATCTCACAAACCCATGATGGGAACAGCCTAATCATCAAAGGCGAGGTCAACGGAACGCCGTGTAAACTGACCATAGACACTGGAGCCTCTCGCACGGTTGTCAGTTCCCAACATAAAGTCAGTTCCTGGGGACTCCGCATACAACCGAGGCGCATTAATTTGGTAACAGCACCGTCAGCGCATACCCGTCCGTGGAGAAGGAGATGGAGTTGAAGCTAGGCAACATGATCTACCTGCATAATGTCATCGTGGCTGATATGGACGACTGCATCCTGGGCCTAGACTTCATGAGGGAAGGGTGTTGTGAGATCGATGTTAAGCAAGGTGTTTTGAAATGGACATGAAGAACTTTTCGTGGAAGGGGCGATACCGGGGGTATGTACAGCCTTGAAGATTGTTCTGCCGCCGAGATCGGAAACGATTGTGCCGGTTAGTCTTCCTCAGGAATCCTGGGCAAGCTCATCGTTGTGTACTCGTGGAAAGGGTGGACAATGACCTTCCGTGTGAAAGTGGCTCGAACCTTGGTCAGAACCACCGACATCTCAAGAGTACGTGTGCTGAACCTTTGTGATCAGGACAGATTATGGAAAAGGCACACTGGTTGGTACTTGCCGAGGAAGTGGATTGGTTGCGGTGCCAATATCCATCGACTGGGACCCCAACAAGGATGCACAAACGAGGGTGACCACACTTTTAGAAGACTGTCGCAGCGTTCTCTCCCAGATAGTGGTCAAGGCGAGAAGAGTTGTTACTCAAGTACGCCGATGTTTTCTCGTCAAACGATGCTGACATAGGAAAAGACTGCTTAGTTCAACACAAAATAAACACAGGAGAATTGCCTATCCGTCAGCGCCAAGAAGATTGCCGGTAGCACGTGAAAGGAAGTGGAAACCATGATTGAGGAATGGTGAAGGATGGGGTTATTGAACCTTCATCTAGTCCATGGTGTTCACCTGTGGTGCTGGTAAAGAAGAAGGATGGCAGCATGCGGTTTTGTGTTGACTACCGCCGTCTGAACGACGTTACAAGAAGGACAGCTATCCCTTGCAAGAATTGATGACACGCTGGACATGCTTAGGCGTAAAGTGGTTTGCACACTCGACCTGAAAAGTGGCTACTGGCAGGTTGAAATTGACCCTGGAGACAGGAGAAACTGCATTCTCGTGTGGCAATTTAAAGTTATGCCGTTTGGATTGTGCAATGCTCCAGCAACGTTTGAAAGGTTGATGGAGCTTGTACTGATTAATGGCGATGCCTGTCTGGTCTACTTGGATGACATCATCATCGTGGGCCGTACGTTTGAGAACACCTTCAAAACCTGGAACGCGTGCTCATGAAGATTCAGGTGCCAACCTCAAGTTGAGTCCGAAGAAATGTTCACTATTCAAACAACAAGTTAGCTTTTGGGGTATGTAGTGTCGGAAGAAGGTATCCGCACGGATCGGAGAAATTACCGCTGTCAAAGTTGGCCGGTCCCAAAAGACAAGACGCAGGTTAGAGCATTTTTGGGATTGTGCTCCTATTATCGGCGATTTGTGAAGAACTTTGCAGATATAGCCAAACCTCTGCACAAGCTAACCGAGGAGAAGCGACATTTCTGCTGGGATGAAAGTTGCGATATCGCATTCCAGGAGCTCAAGGACCGTCTGTGCAAAACACCTATTTAGGGTACCTGATGCGGGCAAGAATTTATAGTTGACACAGACGCAAGTGATATAGGACTTGGCGGTGTGTTGTCTCAAAGGATGGTGATCAAGAGGTTGTGATAGCATACTTCAGCAAGGTCGTTGTCAAAGCCGGAAAGGAACTATTGTGTCACAAGGCGAGAATTGCTTGCTGTGGTAAATCGTTGCAGCATTTTGCAAATGTCTTCTGGGGCGGAAATTTCACGGAACTGACCATGCTGCTGAAATGGCTATTGCAGTTCAAAAATCCAGAAGGACAAGTTGCGAGATGGATTGAGCTACAGGAATACGACTTTGTGATCGAACATCGCAGCGGGAAATCTCATGGCAACGCAGATGCATTGTCAAAGACCTTGTCCTGAAGATTGCAAGCATTGTACTAGGCAGAGGGTAAGGAAGTGGTGTCTGTGATGCTCAGGACAGACCAGCTCAGCAATGAGTGGAAGGACAGCCACAACATGCAGCAGGGAAGATCCGGACATCAAGCCGATTCTGGAATGGATGAAGCCAGTGCTCTAAGCCTAAGTGGAGTGACGTCTCAGCGATGAGTTCGACCACAGCTATTGGGCCCAATGGGACAGCTTACTGATTCAGGATGGAGTCCTGTGCCGAAAATGGAAAATGTTCAGGGACAGTTGTCATTTGCAAATGGTTGTCCCCAAAGCTAAAGTACCGGATGTTCTACAGCTGTACTGCTGTGATTGTTCAGGAGGCCACCTGGGAGTTAAACGAACTCTACTGAAGCCGAGAACAGTTTTACTGGGTCCACTGTTGTGACGATGTCGAGGACTGGTGTCGCAAATGTACAAGTTGTGCGGCTGTAAAGGGACCTCAAACTCGTAGTAGAGTGCATTTAAATTGTACAATGTTGGTGCACCATGGGAGGATTGCCATTGACGTTGCAGGGCCGTTTCCGGAAGTGAAAGTGGTAACAAGTATTTCATGGTTTTGATGGATTACTTCACTAAGTGGCCAGAAGTCTTCGCCATTCAAATCAAAAGCTTCAACAGTTGCAGATAAACTAGTTCATGAACTTCTGTCGTTTTGGAGTACCTTTAGAGATTCACAGCGATCAGGAAGGAATTTTGAGTCTCAAATATTCCAGGAAACTTGCCGAGTTATGGGTACTCATAAACAAGAACAACTTCTTACCACCCACAATCTGATGGAATGGTAGAACGATTTAATCAGACATTGGAGGTACCTAGCAAAGTTGTGGAAAAACAGCAGCGAGACTGGGACAGGCACATACAACCGTTTGTTGTCATATCGAAGCGCTGTTCACGAAAGTACATCAGTGACACCATTTCGCAAACTTTGGGAGAAGATTACGGCTGCCTGCAGACCTGATCACCGGAATACCACCTGATGCCCCAGTAGTGATTACCGATTGCAAATGACTTGCGGAACAAAATGAATGACATTTATGAGCGTAAGACAATCAGGACAACAAACGTCTGAAAAGATGAAAACACGGTATGACCGCAAAATGAACAACAAAAGGTTTGACGAAGGTTCACTAGTGTGGTTACACAATCCAGTTCGCAACAGAAATCTCCTAAGCTTCAAGCTAAATGGGACGGACCGTACCGGATTGTGACAAGGATCAATGACGTAACCGGATACAGAAAGGTGCAAAATTACTCTAAGATCGTCATGTGGATCGACTGGCGCGTTATTATGGAGCCAATAATGCTCGGGACGAGCATGTCTTAGGAGGCAGTGTTGCGCATACTAATGTCTTGCATGTGGCAGCACTAGTTACCACTAGCGCCCTCTAGTATCGAGTGGCAGAACTAGAGAGTCAAGATCCTTCTAGAATTTCGGGACCGATATGTACTGAACATTCTAGATGTTTCTAAAGTAAAGGTTCTGGAAACTATCTGAGGGCCCTATATAAGGCCGGTATAGACCGCGACCGAGGCAGTATTGAATTGGCGATACAAGCGAAGACTTGAAGCGATACAACTACGAACTTAAGCGATCTGTAGCAGGTTATGTTTTGTTATTAGTGTGGTTTAAAAGTGTAATTAAAGGAGAATAGAAAGATTAACCGATTCAACAATTGAAAGAAGCTTTTTGGAGCGAGGAGAGTTCAACAAATCTGTGTTGAAGTCTGTGTGAGTACTCAGAACAAATATCAACAAGAGCCATATCTAAAGTGGCGAAGTAGTCTGTCGAAGGGCAATACTCTACCCCTAGAAGCATCCTTATACCCTTG
>JAGSMP010002756.1:0-18013 GCA_029286625.1 Parnassius orleans
AAGATTAACCGATTCAACAATTGAAAGAAGCTTTTTGGAGCGAGGAGAGTTCAACAAATCTGTGTTGAAGTCTGTGTGAGTACTCAGAACAAATATCAACAAGAGCCATATCTAAAGTGGCGAAGTAGTCTGTCGAAGGGGGGCAATACTCTACACCTAGAAGCATCCTTATACCCTTGACATCAAGTTCCAAAAATAAAAACTCAGAAGAGGCAGAATAGTAGGAGGGAGATGCTAAAACAATTTTATGAGGAATTGATGCGTGTAGGTAAATGGCTACACCACTCCACCTTTTCCAACCCGATCATTCCTAACAAGTACAAAGCCGGGTAGGGGATATAAAATTGACGGTAAAGAAGGCTTCAGCCAACTTTCCGACACTAATATGGCATGAATATGCTCGGGTGAAAATAAAGCTTCGAGTTCGGTGTAGTGGCTCGGGATACTTTGAGCGTTTTTGTGACATATGTTCAGAGAGTTGTTAAAAGACGTAAAAACTCCTTTGAGTAGTTGGTGTAAATCAAGCGCACTGTCGTTGAAAGAATCATCGCAAGAGTAAAATGATATTGCAGAAGAATCATTTGCAGAGCTGAACGACTCAACATCAGACATAATTCATAGACTAAGATAATATAGATTAAATAAATATAAAAAAAAAAACACAAAAAAAATTATATATAAAATATAAAAGTAAGGTATGTAAACTATAAAACTAATTTATAAGCTAAAACGTAGTAAACATTAACAACACCATCCCATCAGTTAACCGTTTACAAAGTAAACTTAATATAAATAAATTTATGCAAACTTATATAAAATATCTGAAGTGGTAAAATATTTTTGTCTAATAATATTAATGTTCCTCAATAGGTATCTCACAAAATAATACGAGAAAATGTCTACCATAATAAATCGATTACAAAATCAAAGTACAAAATCGATATTATTGATATACATTTGCCCTTTGTCTATCAAGGGCTAAGAAAAAAATGTCATAATTAAAATCAAAAGAATATAGATGTATAGTTTTAAGGTACATTTATAAAAGTAAAAAAACAATAAGTATTGTTAGCACAAATTATAAAGATGATTATAATTAGACTATTACCATTAACATGCATAGCATAGATAAACCTACTAAATAAGTAAGACTACAATATCTCACACGAGTATCTGGGAAGCCTTAAAAGCTCAAAAAGTAGAAAAGAAATACATAGAAGTGATAAGAAACGTTTACAGTAAAAGCACTAGCAAAATAAAATTGGAAACTATTGGTCAAAGCTTCCTATTAAGAGGAGTAAGGCAAGGCGACCCATCATCGCCAAATCTTTTTATAGCCGTACTGGAAACTATCATAAGAAAACTGGACTGGAATAAATGTGATCTGAACATTTATGGCAAATACTTTGGCTTATCTAAGATCTGCGCGACGATATAGTGTTATTACTATATCGTCTGCTGTGGCCTGCAATATATGTTAGAGAACCTTAATATAAGCAGCAGACAAGGGATTGAGATGAACCTGTCAAAGACGAATGCTGACAAATAGCATCATGAAGTGTATCAGGTTAGAAAATGGGCCGCTAGACTACGTGGATGAATATATCTATCTTGGAAAACAAAAAGTTTCAAAACGAACAGCAATGAAATGGAGATACAGCAGAATAAAAATCGCGTGGAACAAATATTGGAGCCTAAAAGAAGTATTTAAAAGCAACATTTCGATAAAGCTCAAAAGAAAACTATGGACTCATGCATTCTGCCCTCTCTAACGTATGGTTGCCAGACGTGGAAAATTACGAAGAAAATTAAAACAAAATTAGTTCTTTAGAAAGGAATGGAACGCAGCATGTTGAACATAAAGAAAATACACAAAATACGACACACGAAAATACGAAACTATACCAAAGCAAAGACTCGCTGGGGTACGCCATCTGGGCCGGTCATATAGCCCGATACGTGGACAACAGGTGGACCATAAATGTAACCACATGAAAGGCCCCGCCAGGCAAACGCCGAGCAGGAGACCCACATGAGATGGGAAGATGACATAAAGAAGATCGCAAGAACAAACTGATTACAAATAGCAAAAAACAGGGAAAAATGGAAATCCTTGGAGGAGGCCTTTACCTGAGAGGGGTCCATGCTAATTATAATATTTATATCATTCTAGGATTACTATATTACTCTATTGATTAAATTGTATAAATAGGAGATTATAATTTTAAATAAATAATGTATAATAATAATAAATAAAAATTGACATATAAGCAAAATTAAACATTAAAAATCTAAATGTTTTATGTTAATAGTACTCTAAGCTGAATGTCATATATTTATTTTATATATATAGTTACAAATGCATGTAAATAATAATTAATTAAGTATGTTAATTCATGATATCATTTAATCTAGGTAATCTGAATTGAATTGTTGTATAATATTTCAAAGCTGAAAAATCATTGTAATGCAAGGAATTAAAGGATTATTATTTATTTATCTGTTTGACCTTCAACAACACGTAATCTACAATACGTTTGTAAAGTTGTATCATTATCGTTGCGTCGCTTCCTATTTGCTTTATAGAGTAAGTAGGTATCATTATACGGCCGGTTTTAACAAGCATTTGTTAAAAGCCAGACTACTGTACCCACTGTTAACATTGTTTTAGCCGGTAGGTAGCATAAAAAAAGAAAGAGAAAAAAGTTCTGAAAAGTTCTTTAAAGTACTCGAAATTCAACGACGTCTACCACTCAGTATTGTTTTCAAATAAAAGTGTTTCACATACGTCTGGACTGTTTTAATATTCAAAAGTTCTAGTCCGTTATTATTTGTTTGTAACTGCTGCGTATGTAAGTCTCCCAGATATAGAATTTTTTTTAAATAAAGCAGTATCCTCATACATATGAAATATATTTTACATAACATTTACACCATTGAATACCAGCGTAAAATGGCAACCTAATGCTGTTGTATTTCGTAGGGTGAGTGAAGAGAACCAGAGACCCTTTTTGCTGGAAACGAGGCATTCCATCTTAGTCATCAGAGGTACGCATCTGCATTTTGATTCTTAATCGAAGAGAAACGTTGATATCTATGGGCCGCAGCTTCCACTTACCATCAGGTGGACTGCGTGCTCGTTTTTCACCCTTATACTATAAAAGAAACACTACGAATAGCTAGCTTGTATACCTGTTCCGATCGTTAGTCTATTATACCCCTAACGTTTTCCTATAAAGATATCTTGCAAGATAAGCGGATCTAATACCGAAATTCGTACCATGTAGAAGCTTCTCCTTGCTAACACACTGCCATTAGTAAGTGGGTCAGGTACAAGCGCTGAAACTTTATTCTTCCTGGACTGCAACAAATTTTAGTAAGTACTACATATATGATTTTTTAATTCCGAGTGAAAATAAATACATAAATTCTAAATATAAGCAAATTTTAAATGAATACGATGAGGTGTTTCTTTGAGGACATTCACTAAGTAAACCGTGGTCATTCGACATTATTGTAAATAGTTTACCGTGTAGTGGCGGTGTAAGAATATCCACTACCCATCGTTTAGTGCGTATCGTAAGGGGTCAAAACTACGACCACAAAACCATAAAAACCGCACAGGGTGTTTACTGATAGTTGCCTTATTTTATGTCTGATATATCATCATCGGAAAAAGACACTTCCTTGCGGCTGCTCAAAAATCTTCTCAGAAATGAGAGGAGGCCTGTGCCCAGGAGTGGGATGTGTATAGGCTGTAACTTTAATGATTAACTGCACATGGCAGCTGTAGAGATAATGAGTCATTCACCGAGTTCTATTTTTCTTAAAAATCATAGATACGCTTCGAGTTTCTTTTTAATGGAATAACGAAGATAAACGTGCACACAGTCCACCTGATAGTAAGTGAATGCTCTGGTCCATAGACATCTACATTTACCCTCGGTTAAGAATGAAAATGTAAATGCGATATCACCCCTGAGGACCAAGATAGAACGCCTCGATTTCAGTTAAAAGGATCCCCAGTTCTCTATATACTCAAGATACAAAACACAACATTAAGCTGTTATTTTACACTGGTATTTAGTGATCCCTCCCGGTGAGCCGACCTATTCATGCTACAGCCATGAGATAGCTGCAGCATGGCTCAGCACAAACACAAACACAAATACAAATACAAGTTTGCTTTAGAAACCTTGAATCTATCGAGATGCAGTGGCTGTGATCAAAAGGCCGTGGAAGTTACCTCCAAATAATAGTGGAACCACTGCTTGTTCCAGGTATGCAAATTTATAGAAAAATATTTAATTAATATAAACACTATCTATATATTATACCAATTAGTACTCAAAAAATATTCTTGTATGAACTTAATGGTCAGCTATATTTAAAAGAAAATATTTAAAAGATTCTCTTGTTATAAATTTATTATGACCTATTTTCAGCTCTTTTGCAGTTACTTTTATAATAGGTCGGAGAAAAGTTTCTTCGTATTTTATATACAAATTCAAGATACTTTTTTCAAAGTTTAATTACATTTAATTATAATATACGAGTATGCCATTTGTTCGATAACTTGTTGCCATTTTGTAGGTAATGAAATAATCCCGTTGCTCTAGAAATCTTGAGATTTTGATCAAAAAATGCGAAGTAGTTTTGACAGTTCTCTCTTGATAACTAACACTACCCAAAGAATTCTGAAGAGACCGAAACAGGTAAAATCTGAGGATGCAAGGTCAGGACTATATGGTGGATGCATTAACACTTCCCAACCAAACTCTCTCAATTTTTGCGGAGTGGCCAAAGATATGTGTGGTCTGGCGTTATCATGAAAGACCACTTTCTGTTGATCAATTCCGGCAGTTTTTTCTCAATTTCTTGCTTGAGTTTCATTAGTTACTGGCAGTAGAGATCCGAATCGATGGTTTTGCCCGGCGGTAAAAGCATAAACGATGCCTTCCAATCCCACCACACACAGCATCACCTTATTGCGTTTTAATCGGGTTTCGCTACAATCTGTGGGGCTTGACTACCCTTTGACAATGATCTTTTCGCACGTTCTTGTTGTAGGTGATCCACTTTTCATCACCAGTGATCAATCTTTTCAAAAATGGTTCGGTTTCATTATGTTACAATAGAAAATCGCAAATGAGTACATGATTCATTAGGTTTCTTTCGGTGTGCTCGTGTGGTACACAAATATCGAGCTTTTTTGTATAGCCAAACTTTTTTAAATGGATCAAAACTGTTTTGTGGTCAATCCACAATTCCTCAGCTGTCGTAGCTACTAATATGCCGTAACTGCTAATTAGATGGAATTTAGTGGCAATAGTTTTGCATGAATTGATCGACATATTTGGATTTTTAATAAAATAAAAATTAACGGCTCCGTGGCGCAGTGGCTTAGCATTAAGCTGCGGCGCTGAGAGCCTTGGGTTTAAATGAAACTAATTTTTCGGGAAGTCTGCAGTATATGAACATGTTCAAGATATTACATCAGATTTGATAGACCACAAATCCTCGCAAAGGAACACCGATTCCTACCAATGATGATTCGCGAGGCTATTGAAATTAAACATATTCTAATTTCAATAGAGGAAATGGATGGATGCTACCATCTGCTTGGGATCCTATAATTAATAACATTTCATCCAAACCCAAGCATACCACTAACACTTCAAGATACTGTAAGCTCTTTCTGCATAGATCAGACCAAAAATTTATATTCAAAAGCTGAAGGTAACCGGGCTAACTACGATCCCAACCTCCCAACCCCGTGACCATAGGTGCTAAAACACTGAAACTTCAAATTAGTTAAAATTAACCGGGATAAAATCCGTAAAATCAGTTTTATTCGAACTATATTATTATAATGTTTTATTAGAACTACATTGAAATATGAGGTTATTTCTATTTCACTTTTTTATTTTTTATTTCTCTATTTTACAGTTAATATTCGTCACAGCTTGTACGGTTTGAACATTTACAAGATAACAACAATTTAAGCAATAGTGTCAAACTTTACAATCTAAAGCAACACTACTAGATGAGACAAGAGTCACATAAAAGAAAGAGGATATATTAGTTTGCATATTCTTACATATTTTTGCAAAACAATCGTACCGAAGTATTTATTAGACATATTTTTCCCCAATGACCTAATAAAATGACTGTAACAAATAGTAACTATACATGAGAACTATATACGTACGTAGAGCAAATAAAAATATACAAATTTTAGTTAGAGATCGAGGGCTGTTAAACTTGTGTCATGATTGAATCTCAAACTTTCAAGAATTTTGTTATAACAGCTCAGCAGTTGATTATAACAGGCTGCTGATGAAAATCTATAGAAAGGAATATGAGTTATGAATAGTTGTAATTTTACTTCAATGCTGGGTTATATTAAATATTCCATATACTCAGTGTGTTGTGGGGTTGTGGTGTGGAAGCGTAAGAATATCCTTACCCCATATCATCCCGTGGGTGCTGTAAAGGCAACTGAGGAAAACTAAAACAGGAGACAAGCAACAGCATCTCCCTGATAACAAGCGAAAATAATAAAACCCCCCATGCTATGGGAAAGCCTGTGTTCAGCCTTTACAGGTAGACTTTGACAGGCTGTAATGAAAGAATGATGAATGATACTGTATAGAAATAACAATCATGATAACAATTAATTTATCAATCGCTAGTGGACTACGGTTTGCTCTTAACAATATACAAAAGAGAATAATAAATAGAAACTGTCTGTTACACAAAGCAAACAAGCAATGTGGTGGTCATTGAGAATTAATGAGTATTCTTTGGAGCGCTTTAACATTGTGCTGTTATTTCTATCGTTACACAGTTATCATAAGGGATTATATGAGATAACAAATGCAAAGTTTGAACATTTTAATAACAAATTAATGTTTTAATGAGAGTTTCCAATTACGTGTATTCTTTTTGTTAAATTTTAAATTTCACTTAAACCCTTAAGCATCATCCGCGTCCTCAATAGGCAAAAACAGTTCACATTTAACGATTTTCGCCCATAATTATCAAGCTTGGAGGCAGATGGACGATCGCAGTAACAGTCATATCTATAACATTGACACTGCTTCAATTAGAGATACACTCAAGAAATTCAAGGTATTTCCCTAAATTACCTTTTTACGGACATACACGGGATGAGTTGTGGTGATGAATTAGTTGTTTCATCACTATATTCCACATGGTATCATTATAAATATAATTAATCTTTAAGAGCTTTTTACAAGGCTTTTCACAAGGAGGGAATGGAAATTGAAAAAGATACATAAGAAAATATTATATTATGATTTATGGAAAAGATATTTTTTTATGAACTTGTCATAAATTAGGTAGGAAATAACTAAAATTGCATATATAGTTTTACAAACTAAAAAAAGGTACATTTATATCATTTATTTTAGTGATGAGTACGTTCTGCTGATGAGGTGTCCTACCTAACTATACAAACTCTTTTGTCCGATTAAAACTTTATCCTTTACAGATTTTTTTATTTGTTGTGAATAACAATAGTCACACGGTAACTTATATTATAGCTGTAAAGTGAGTTACCCAATAATTTAAACAGTGTGCTGTTAAGGAAATCCCTCGTTTTGAGCGCATTTGGCAAAACACCATTCGTCTTTGATGCTAATAATTTACACCAGGGATATCTGGTCAAAGTGAAAAAACAAGTAATCGAAATAATTGTTTTCATTCATCAGTTCATTTTGAAAAAGCCAAACTATTGACTTCTGCTTCGTTAGAGGATCATATTTATAAATCCAAAATTTATTACAACGAGCCTGTTTCAAATTTAGTAATAATGTCACGGAACCATTCCACGGCCAGCTTGAGAATTGGTGAGATTGTACGACACTGAACGCGAACCTGTCGTTCTTTTGGATAAAAGGTCGTTCGTTTTCCGATTTGGTCTGTAATATGTGTATAATATTCTCTTCAATCATATTTTCATTACTAGCAATATCCTTCCGTAACAGCCCACAAAAGGGCGACAACTTCTTTCTTCATATTATTTTAAAATTAGTCGATCGTGCGTGAAATATTGTATACTAGAAGTGCACCTACACAGTTGCCATAGAAGCCATTTCACATCCATAAATGAACTCCATTCAGACATCCATAAATGGCATTTAAACTCTATCAAACTATTCCCCCGGTTTAAGGCGAAATTTGAAATCACGATATTTCAATTTCAAAATTTTGAATTCTAACATCCGTGTGTTTACTTGTAAATAGTCGTAGTTCGTAAAACTCTTCTTGGTTCTTCATCGGCCCGTAAAGTCTACAGCTGGACATGGGCTTCTTCCATTAGAGCATTTGCTTAACTGTCACACTTGACAGGCAGACGGTCGTAGTACTGGATATATGTCTCGCACTTTTGACGCCGCCTGAGTCTGGGTATTCTACGTCTGACAGTAACGAGACGTCTTAAACCATTTTTTATAGGATTCACCACATAGCATGTAAAATTACATTTTTATATCATTTATTCTTTAACACTACGAAGATTATACAATACCACGTAAAGTGACTTCAATACTTCTTATTCATAGTTTATTAAATATTTTGTCATTTTAAATATAATAAAATAATACTCATGATTACCTTTACTAGTGACATAAGAATTTCCATCCTTCTGAATTTATTTAATCTAATGTTACATTTCGTATTTAAAAAAGATTAATGGAATTGCATTAGCAGGGCTGACGTCGCTTAGTAAAAGGATAAACCTTTAAAATAATGGAACTGTACTTGAATTAATTATCCCTGTCTCAGTTGTGCTATTCATGTCTATTCTAAGTAATTTAATTCAGACATTTCAACTGTTTTGTTTTTATTCATAGCAAAAGGTAAAAAGTATTTCTTGCAACTTGGAAGTAATAGTAAAAGTATCCTACACACATATTTATATTATATTTATATTGCAGAAGACCGTCTGGCTACACTGAATGTAAATGGACCAATAAATGATAAGATGGATGAAATATGCGAAATGATGTATGATAGATAATAGATGTGTTATGTGAAAGTGAGACGAAACGAAAGGGAAATTATACCACTGCATATGGCATGTATATTACTGGTTTGGTATAGACGAGGCCGAGTGGGCATGCCAGGGAGTCGGTATCATCCTTTCAGAAAGAATATGTCAATGTGTGAAAGACTATGAATGCGTTAGCCCGAGGCTGCTATGTATACGAATGAAAGTGGGCTTAAAGTAGTTATTTGTTCTAGGGGTGTACGCCCCAGACATGTCTAAGCCCACTTATATCCGAGAGTAGTTTTGGGAGATTGTAAGGATGGTGTTAATGAGTAAGGGAAATGAAAATATTGTTATGTTAGTAGATTTTAATGGAAGGTTGGGGTGAAGACGTCCGGTTATGAAAGAATATTGGGAATTTTGGTGATAAAAGTATAAATGAGAATGTATTAAGCCTCCTCACCGTATGTGTGGAAAGAATATTTTGTGACCAATACTTTCATGGAAAGAGGTGATGACAGAAGCATGATAGATAAAGGGTTTACCGGGGCTTCAACGTATAGATTGATAATTACTTGGTCTTATGCCGAATGAACAGAATATTCAGAAGTTGGCATCATCGGACATCTGTGTCTACCATTGCGTTACAGCGTAAAAAGAATAAAAAGGTTACAAGATGAAGATGTGAAAGAGAAGTATAAATGTAGACTGAGGGAAAATATTCGTGGTTTGGATGAATTGTGTATGAATGATTTAGTGTTGAACGCTGTATGGGATAATGTTAAGAAAGGTTTGGTGGATGTAGCTACCGAATTATGTGGTTGTAAGTAAGAGAACGAATGAAAGCAAAAAGAATGCGTCATGGTGGGATGATGAGGTATGGATGGTTGAAGCAAAGAAGATATAGTGGCTAGATTTACTAGCAGCAAAACTGGTAATTCTGGCGGTACTAACGATGAGATTGAAAGAAAAAGGCAGTCTTTAGACGTCTAAATAGGAGAGTAAAGAAGTAGTTGTGTACATGTATATCGAAAAAAAAAAAAAAAATATTACTATCTATAATGCCGTAGGACGCACTATTCTTTTTACTTTTACCACACTATCACTTTATCACTACACTATAACGTGCTGTGGGGCGGCTGTCGCAGCCCGGCTCCCCGCGCCGCCCGTGCGCAGCTCCAGCCGCGGCAGCTCCATCAGCTCCGCCGCAGGTACCTGGCGTACCCCGTCTTACAGTAGCGCCACACTACGTACAGTATGGCCAGCAGGATGCATGTAATTATTATGAGGAGGTATGTCTCCTGCACACATGCACCGGTAATTGAGTTTCGCTCTGCGCCGGCGGCGCTATTCCCGGCGCCGTTCTGCGCGATGATCACCTCTTCAACTTTTTGCTCTGATGTGTACCCATCTTAGCAGTTAATTGACTGTCACACACGTATTTACACAGCGAAACGAACAACAGGTTTAATTACTCGTCCGAATCTCGACACCTTGCTATTACTGCTTACGTTCGAGTTCCCTTAGAGCATCTGTGCATTCTTGTGATATGATCGTACGCTGGCTTTAGCCGATCGATGCTACAACTTTCGGCGTATCCGATTGCATAATTTTAAAATATTTTCTTTCTTGTTAATTACTTTGAAGGGACCCATGTATGGTTGAGTAAGTGGTTTGGACACCTTGTCAACCCGTACAAATACATGTGTGCAGTCTTTTAAGTCAGGTGTATGAAAATTTTTCCTTGATGTAACTCTTTTCTTGGAACGGAAGCCAAATGCGATATTTTTCTACGCAGCTCTTGCACAAACAAAATATTGTCGGAGGTTTCAGCCTTAGCGGCTGAAAAATCTCCAGGCAATCGTAGTGCTTCTCCTAATACCATCTCTGCAGCGCTGGTTTGCGTATCGTCTCTCAGACATGCTCTTAATCCTAATAAGACTGTTGGTAACTCCGAAACCCATTGGTCAGTGTTGCCTCTGCACATAAGCGCAGCCTTCAGGATCGATGCCATCTCTCCACGATGCCATTCGACTGGGGGTGATAAGCCGTTGTTCTAATTTTCTGATACCCATCCTCTTGGCTAAGTGCCTAAACAAGTGATAAGAAAGTAGAGCCTTGATCTGTAGTTAAATTTAAAGGACATCCGAATCGTGATATCCACCCAGAGTACATGATATCCGCTACTGTCTCGGCTGTGATATCCTTGACTGGGTAGGCTTCCGGCCATCCAGTTTTCCTATCCACCATTGTCACAACATATCGATGGCCTTGACAATATGTAAGTGGTCCCACTATATCCATGTGTAGATGATCAAATCGGTCGCTATTTACAAAATGTCCATGGGGTGACATCGTATGTCTTTGTATTTTTGATTTTGGCAGCCTACACAACCTTTGATCCATTCAGTCACGTCTTTGTTCATGCCATGCCATATATATCTATCTTGCATCATTTTCTCGTTGCACGCGTGCCCGGGTGACTAATTCCGTGCACCGCGTTGAAAGCTGATACGCGAAATTCCTTAGGCAAATATGGACGTGCTCGGTTCAACGACACATCGCAATGAATTGCTTTGTTACAATTTGGTACTAATATTTTCTTAAAAGATAACGACTTTGATTTCATTAGACTAAGCAGCTCAAAATCATTATTCTGTGCTTCGGCTAACTTTTCATAATCTAGCGGTGATGGCATGTCAATTTCTGATATTCTTGATAAACAGTCAGCAACAGTATTTTCCAAGCCTGAAATATGCCTTATTTCTGTACAAAATTGCATTATGAAGTCAAGTTGCCGTATTCTGCGTGGTGTGTTTTTTACTAACTGTGTTTTACGTAACGAGTAAACTATTGGTTTGTGATCGGTGTATACTATAAGAGGTCTGCCTTCAATAAAAGGTCGAAAATGCTTAATAGCAATATAAATAGCCAACAACTCTCTATCATACGTTGAGTAACGTTGTTGTGTCTCACTCAATTTCGATGAAAAATCCAATGGTTTCCATGCCTGGCCTTCTTTTTGCTGCAACACAGCACCTGCACATGTGCTGGAGCAGTCCGTCATGAGAGCAATCGGGCATCCGGTGACGGGAATGACAGTGTAACTGCGCTTTTAAGGCTTTGTTTACACTGTTCAAACGCCTCAATACTTTCATCCGTCCATGGAATCGAACTCTTGTCTTTCTTTTTACAATTATGGAGAATACGTTTAATTTGGCTTGATTCCGGCTTCTCATGTCTTCTTATAAGTTGATCATTCAGAAAACGACAGTTCTTCCACTGTCTTTGGCCTGGATATTCAGAAATGACCTTGACTTGATCGTCCAATGGCTTCATGCCTTCCTTGACATCCGGAATCCCAAAAATCTATTTCAGTCTTGCCAAATGCACTTTGCTAAATTTATTGTAATACCATATTTATCCAATCTCTGTAATACCTCTTATATGTGTTGCCTATGCTCATTTTCGTTGATGACGCTATAATAACGTCGTCAATATATATAATACAAGTTAAGATTCCGTAACACCTCGTCTTGCATAAAACGTTGAAATGTTTGCGCCGCCGTACGGAACCCGAAACCAAGGCGTAAAATTCAAACAAACCGAATGGCGTTGTTATAGCCGTCTTCGGAATGTCGTCCTTATGTATAGGAATGTTATGGTAGGCCCGTTGAATATCAATTTTCGTAAATATACTTTTCCCGTGCAATAAATAACTACAATCTTGAGATGCGCGGTATCGGATATCGATCCGGCTTGCTGATCGCGTTCAATGCTCGATAATCGCCGCACGGTCTTAGCTCGCCGTTCTTTTCGTAACGACATGAAGAGGACTCGCCCAGTTGCTCTTAGAGGGTCTACATATTCCCATCTCTTGCATGCGTTGGAACTCAGCTTTAACCTTATAGTATTTATCGGGTGGTAAAGGCCTTGGACGTGCGAATACACAGGGGCCTGAAGTCTCTATACACCACCGAGTGACAAAGAAGCTCCTTAAAACACATTGGCTTCGTTACGTTGGGAAATTCGCTAATATATCGCTATATTCATTCATACAGTCAATTGTTCTCACGGACGGTTCATTTTGCACAGTCACAGACGCAATAGTTTTAAACTAGTCACTGAGTCGATAAGTTTTTATTGTTCACATCCACTAATAGTTTATAATGGCTAAGAAATCAGCACCGAGTATTGGCTTGACGTCTGCCACCACAAATGACCAACGCAATGGTCGTCGTAACTTAAGGTCTAAGTCCAATGTTTTAACACCAAAAGTCTTAATTTCACCCGTTCGCAGCGTACAGCTTATAGTCTTCACATTTTGCACTTACGCGATTTTTATTCACCGGCAGCACTGAAATGTTCGCACCAGTGTCCACTAAAATCGGAGTCCACTGCTATTGTCCGTGATACAATCGGGAACGGAGCTATGGTGCAAATCTCCACCCGCGATTGCACCAGATCTAGTTTTCCTTCTTGTCTGTTTTAGGCCAGGCGCACGGTTCTACACATTCGTAGCTCTATGGTGATATTTATAATGATAACTACACAGCCAGTCCGGACTATCAGGTGAGCGCCGTGTCGTATTACGAGTACGGCCGCGTGAGTTAGATCGCGGTCTGGAGCGATATTGATAATTATTTCTACGATAATCACGATGTCTATCTCTCCAAATCCCTAATTTTAGACTTAATTTGGCAATCTCCGCCAGAATTAACGCAGTCTCTGTGTTCGTACTACTTTGTGTAGCTTACTGTCACTTGTGGTCGCGCAGTCTCCACAACCTTGTCCGCGATTGCTGATAAATGCTCCAGGTCTTTACCACACTGCTAATACACTTCTCACAGACGCCGGCAGATGACCTTGCCACATTATCCGAAGTGTTTCGTCGGGTATCTTTCTCGAGCCATCCTTCATCCGCCTAAGGAGTTGAGAGGGTTTTGATCTCCAACTCCATCTCACTCAAAAGTTTTTGAAACTGTCGAATCTCGGACTCTTCGTAGACCTTTAACAATCGCTCTTTCAAAGTATCGAATTTCCTTCCCTCGGGCGGCTTGATAAGAATGTCGCTGACTTGCTGGATTACATCCTTCCCAATTTAGTGACTACCATGTTGTATCTCGCTTCATCGCTCATCTTCTGCGGTGCAAGGACAGCTTCGCACTGGATGAACCAGAGCCGCGGCTGATCGGCCCAAAATTCGGGTATTCTCGAGGAAACACTAACAACTGCTACTTCTGCTGACCCGCTAGTACTTGCTTTATTTTGGCCGTCTTGCTGCGAAGTCATTGTGGTTCTTCTTTCCTTTGTCAGGTTAGTGAAACGCACTTTGATTCTCGAACGTGTTCGCGTAACTTGAGATCACGTCGGGGTCACCACTGTACATGTACACGTTTGGTTGCGTACTAATCGGAGAGTATCAATAAAACTTCAGGAGCCCGATATACGTGTGTTTATTATGATACACAGATTGATACTGCTTAAATATTGATTAAACATAATGTAGGCACAGTTGTAAGGGAAAAGCATGAAAGAACGGATAAGAATGATAGAAGAATACCTGATAACTCCAGGCAAATATTAAAATGTTCAGTAACTTGCAAGAGTTGCCAGGAAAATTCAAAACAGCCTCGAATTAATATGCTATACGAGACGAGATTGGCTGTATGCTGAATAACGAAGTTTCGAGTTCAAAGAGATGTAAGGAATACTTTTAAAGCGTGTTTATGAGTGAAGAGACGTTTAAATTAATTGAAAAGAAATTCCGAAAGAAGTGGAAAGAGGTAGGAAAATCTCTCCAGAATAGCGTAAAGTAGCAACTTATTTGCCGTGTTTCGTATGATGAGTAAAATGGGATCCATCGGAGATCGGTAGTCACTTACCATTAGGTGAGCTGCATGCTCGTTACAACGTTAGCAACAGCCAATTGTAGAAGTTTCAGACTGACTGTGGTAGCGTCATTTCCGGCACCTGAGATTTTGAGTAACATTGAGATGTTCTACGGACTATGCTGAAGTGCTTTTACAGTAGAGCTAATGTGGCTATCCGAGTGCAGAGCCAGAGTACAAATACTATTTAACTGCTGAGAGTGTAAGACTGGATGATACCATAACCCTTAAACTCTTCACCGCTGCTATTTCAAGCTACTGGACGGGAAAAGATTCGGTATTAAAATCAGTGGAAATACATAGCTCACCGACAGTTCAAACGACGGATCCAACTCAGCTGGACAGTATTCGAGAAATCAACGAAGGCAGACACATCTTCTTGTCACGTTTATCTCAAAACTTAAAATAAGAGTATACAACCAGTACGTGGCCAGTGATAACATATAGATATTAGACGTGCTCCTTCACTGCTGGCTGAATGAGGAAGTTCAAGGTCGCTCAGCGAGCTATATAAAGGGCTATGCTTGTAGTTTCCTACGTGACAGACTTGGTAATGAGGATTTGAAAAGAATACCCACATGCTATGCCGGTCATGTAAAATATAGTTCGAAAGACCGACAATCTATGGAAGAAAGCTCGAGTGGCAACTTCGTAACGGTTAGCGAAGTGGTGGTAGGTCCCCAATAGATAAAGTATCGCCCTAATAAGAAACGCAGGAATTCGATGGATGCAGGTGGCTCAGGAACGTGCTTTGTGGCATTTCGAGAAGGCTTATGTTTAGGCTATAAGGGTGATGATGATGATGATTAAGTGAGACTAATTACTTGATATGGTGTCAATCCATTTTCTTTTTACATTCAGGTTACATGGAAACCAAAGAAATATAACTCAATATATACAATTTTTGATTATAGTTGCATCATAAGACAGTAAAATACACTCGTCAAGAATATTTACTACTAACTGTTACCTGCGACTTCGTCCGCAGAACTTAATCAAAATATCATCATTCATCACAGGAACTCTCCCAAGGAACGTTACCCTTGGGGAGGCTATGTTCAGCAGGCTTGTGATGGGCTTTAATAGCTCAATGGATGCAGGTGGTAACATATCATTATCATTTACATTTTTTATATTTATTGCGTCCCCATAGAAAAAAAGGATACAATGGGCGGACTTAATGCTTAAAAGCATTCTCTACCAGTCAACTCATGGAGTGGTGAGAGTTTGTCGTAGGTGTAGCAATTAAAAGAAAAGAAAAAAAAGAGAAACTAAAATTAATATACATTATATGTAACAAAACAGATTATGATATAATATTGTAAGTGTTAGTCTACATTTAACCCAACGGATTAGTAAGCTGAAGTGCTAATGGGCCGGTCATATAGCTCGAAGAACCGACAACCCATGGGGAAGAAAGGTTCTCGAGTGGCAGCCTCGTACCGACAGGCGAAGTGTAGGGCGTCCCCACTAGATGGAGTGACGACCTGTACATGCAAGAAGTCAATGGATGCAGGTGTTTCAATGGTGGCGCTTTGCATTTTAATCTACGTATTGTATTATTTTCATAATCAAAAGAATCTATAAAACGTTTTTATAATAGAAAATGGAGATTTATCTCCACAGTTTAAAAATGATGATATGTTATGCCACAAGACTTAAAATTTTATGAGTACTCCTGTTTTTGCACTTTACGTTAAAAGTGGTTTCACAAAGGTTAAATGTAGACTAACATCTAAATTAAGCTCTTTGCGGAAGATTTGTTTCTCGTTTGAATGAAATAACAGAGTTCTGTGAGCTATATTATGATCATTTTGCGCACGTCGAGCGTCAGGAGTTACACCTTCTTGACAATCTCCCTTGATTTTATGATCTGAATGTTGAATGGCTTAACACTTTGAAATGTTTTTTCAAAGTGGTGGTTTCGCTGCAACTATATTAATAGTATAGTTGTAGCACGAATGTCGGCTCGACCGGGAAGGAACACGCTCACAGGATACTAACGCAAAATAGCAGCTTAATGCTGCTGTGTTTCGTATGGTGAGTAGAGAACGGAGACCCTTTTACTGGAAAAGAGGCATTCTATCTTAATCCTCACGGCTGACAACGCATCTGCATTTAAATTCGTAAACAAAGATAGATGTAGATGTCTATGGGCCACAGCAACCACTTACCATCAGGTGGACTGTGTGCTCGTTTGTCACCCTTATTCTATAAAAAAAAATACACCAAAGTCCAGGCGAGCAAAGTCGCGGGAAAAGATAGTTATAAAATAAACCTCTTAATCGTCATCATCCATAAATTGCCTCTTTAGTATTGTAGATCCAATCGCAAAATGCGCAGCAGGAATAACAAATTTTACGACAAAGTTCCATATTGGAAAAATATTTTCTGTTTTACTGTCTTATTTTATGTAGGCATCAAGGTAGGAAAATCAAATTACGAATTGAAAGGAAGTATTATTTAGGTTATTTATAAAAATTTTGATATTCAAAGAAGTGAAAATGCAAATCAAATTGTGCAGGTAGGCATAGATATTTGTAGAAATTACAATTGCCTTTTAACAATTTAAAAAATAAACTCTTTTGATTGTACTAAAGAGATGCCTAGTAGTTGAGATAGTAATTTTTCTTCCTTTTATGATTATTTACTTTCTCAAAAACAAAAGCCAGAGGTTAAACTATTAAAGTCGAAATATTTACTTTTTTTTTGATTTTCAAGGACTTTAAATTGTTATCATATTGTATATAAAATGTTATGATGTTCTTGGTCTTTCTTTATTTTATTGCTCTTCCTATACGAATCTTACAGATCTCTATCGTTGAATAACAGTCCACAAATCAATGTTAATGGATCGACTTCCTGCAGCTAACACGCGTACAAGGGAACTCGCCCGTCACTTTGTATTATATTATACAAAAACTATTAAAGGAAGTATATAAATATACGATCGTATTATTTTTGATAGCAGGGTGCGAATAAAACGCAGTGATTTTTTACTTCTTGGTTACGAGTAAAACGTAGTGATTATATCCAAGGATTAAACGGCCTCACTCATAATCGTTGATTATCGCTTACTTTACATATTAAGTATTAATTATTTCTA
>JAGSMP010002757.1:0-54235 GCA_029286625.1 Parnassius orleans
AACTTTTGATTGTACTAAAGAGATGCCTAGTAGTTGAGATAGTAATTTTTCTTCCTTTTATGATTATTTACTTTCTCAAAAACAAAAGCCAGAGGTTAAACTATTAAAGTCGAAATATTTACTTTTTTTTTGATTTTCAAGGACTTTAAATTGTTATCATATTGTATATAAAATGTTATGATGTTCTTGGTCTTTCTTTATTTTATTGCTCTTCCTATACGAATCTTACAGATCTCTATCGTTGAATAACAGTCCACAAATCAATGTTAATGGATCGACTTCCTGCAGCTAACACGCGTACAAGGGAACTCGCCCGTCACTTTGTATTATATTATACAAAAACTATTAAAGGAAGTATATAAATATACGATCGTATTATTTTTGATAGCAGGGTGCGAATAAAACGCAGTGATTTTTTACTTCTTGGTTACGAGTAAAACGTAGTGATTATATCCAAGGATTAAACGGCCTCACTCATAATCGTTGATTATCGCTTACTTTACATATTAAGTATTAATTATTTCTATACCTGTCTTTTTCGAGCGTCATTTAGTAAAGAGGGAGAGAGCAACTTAAAGCATTGCTTAAATTGACATTGATTTTATTAGTTAGGCGGATATACTCTCTGGGTGCGAAATCTAAGTCGTGAGTACTGCGGTTGCCTGGTGCTTGCTGCAAATCCTTATTTTTTTATTTATTTATTTGTATGGACCTCCAACAGTTGTACATATTAAATTACTTCTAAAACATGCCTTACATCTACAAATTACTCTGTACTACCAATTATAGGAGAACACATCTGTTATGTATAGAAGGAGCGTAAAATAAATGAGACTTGACTATTAGGTGTATGTGTACTGAGTTTACTTTGATAACTAATAACTGAGCTAAAAGGACTGTATGTAAAGAAAAGTGGACAATTTAAAACTTTATATTAAACTATTTACAATAGCGGCAATGTATGTACAAGGGAATATCTAGTGGGTCTTCTGTCTTGAGAGTCTTCTTTCTTGAGAGTCTTCTTTCTTGAGTGCCGCTGTCGAATCGAATGTCTGCGGAGCCCAAAAGGCCCTTTTTATATTTCCGCGGCGGCCGTCTCAAGATGATAGTGTTCTCACACGGTGTGCTGTTCGCTGATTGGTTGTCGACCTCACGTGATGTCCGGGCGGTGTGTGGGGTGCGCGGGGCGTAACGGGTATGAGGGGCGACGGGCGGCTGCTCCCTCGCCGTTCGTAACACCTCCCCGGCGTAGCAAGCGAGCTTATACTCGAGGACGGCGATCTTCCTCACTGGTCGTCGTAGTACTCCGCCTCTGGTTCGAATTTCCACGTTGCGCACCACGCCGTCAGGTCCGGAAACGTTCTTGTCACTACTCCCTCGGCCACACGTTCCGCGGCAGGTTGCTGTCCACAATCACGACGAGGTCGTCTTCTCACATCTTGTCGCTGGGCGTCTGAGATGCTCCGCGCGGGATCAGCGTTGGTAAGTATTCCCGCACCCAGCGCCTCCAGTATTCATCGGCGAGCCCTTGCGCCGCTCTCCATGCCCGGCGATCGGTGGGTGAGCACGTTGCGGTGATAGGTAGGCTCGACGGTCCTAACATGATGAAATGGTTGGGAGTCAATGCTTCTTGGTCATTGATGTCGACCGGTACATGGGTCAACGGTCGAGAGTTGACGGTGTTCTCCGCTTCCGTCAACAAGGTTGCTAACGTCTCCTCCTTCGGACTCTTTTGGTGGAGAGTTGCTTCCAACGCTGCTTTGACTGAACGCACGAGCCGTTCCCATGCGCCTCCCTGGTTGGGCGCTCCCGGTGCGATGAACTTCCACTCGGTGCGTTGTGTTAGTGCGAAGTCCTTGAGTAGCGGTTTCCATTCTTCCATGGCCCTTCGGAGTTCGGTGTCGGCTCCGTGAAAGTTGGTCCCATTATCTGAGTATATTACCCGAGGCCACCGCGCCTAGCCGCCATGCGCCGTAATGCCATTATTGCCGAGTCCGTGGTTAGGCTGTGGACTATTTCAAATGAACCGCGCGTGTCGTCAAACATGTAAATAACGCTATCCACCGCTTCTCGTGCCGTCGTCCTACCGTTACCGACAAAGGCCCGAAATAATCTACCCCGGTGTATGTAAACGGTCGCGTAAACGCTCCTAACCTTTCAGGTGGTAAATCGCCTATAATTGCCGGCCGTGGTGTTGCCTTGCGTACCCTACATTGCAGACAATTTCGTTCCACTTCGCACGGTCGGTCGTAGACGGAGGATATAATATTTGGTTCGTAGGTCGTTGACCACCCTTTCCCTATTGGCATGGCTTGCTTCTTGATGCGCCTTTTCTATCAGCAGCTTTACAAATCGGTGGCGTCCGTTCAGGATTATAGGTCGTTTCATCCGGTCGTCTACGTCGGCTGCGTTGATTCTCCTGGCTCGTAGTATTCCGTCTTCAATTATGGGGTCGAGCTTCCTCAAAGCGCTGCCGGTGACCAGATTCTTCCTTGCTGAAGTCGGCTGATGTCTTCAGCGAAGCTGTCGAGCTGACTGCGCTCCACCCATATCCGCTCTGCCCTTTGATGTGCTGTAGCGTTAACCCTGAGCCCGTCCTCGTATGGCATCGATGAATTGCAGTACTCGTGCTGTGGCCCTTATCAGTCTCTCGTATGAAGAAAAGCGTTTTATCTCTGGCAGGTGTGGGGCGTCCTTGGTCTCGACGTGATGCGCCACAATTTCTTCCAGCTCTTCGTTTTCTCCTGCCTTCTCTTCTTTCCCCTGTGGCCATTTGTTTTCGTCTTCGTAGAGAAATGACGGTCCGGTGAACCATTGGTCGCTTTCTCTCTTGCTTACGAAGTTCATGCGCGTTGCTTGGTCTGCTATGTTGTGAGCAGTCGGAATCCATTTCCATTGTTCGGGTGATGTTTTCTCGGCTATCTCCCCGAGTCGATGAGCTACGTATGGAGTGTAACGCGCCGTATCGTTCCTTATCCAGTGGAGCGCCGTAGTAGAGTCCGTCCAATATATGACCCTATCTGCTCTCACTCTGTGTTCGTCCTGCACGAATTCCGCGAGTCGCGCGCCTATCAAGTTCGCCTGCAACTCTAATCGCGGTATGCTTTGTGCCTTGATCGGGGCGACTTTCGCCTTGGCCGCTACTAACGCTACCTTAACCGTGTCGTCGCGATACCGAATACGCCAATATGCCGCGGATGCGTACGCTCGTTCACTAGCGTCGTTGAAGATGGAGTTGACGTTCTACTACTCCCCCGTGAGCATAGCATCCGGAAGTCGAAGTTGTGATACTTCCTCAACGACTCGCAACCACCTCCGAAATTCGTTCGTTGCCTCCTCGGTAGTTCGTCATCCCATCCGACCTTCTTCATACGCCACAGGTCCTGCAGCAGGATCTTCGCCGTAATGGTGAGGTAGCTTAGCAGACCGAGTGGGTCGAAGACCGACATTACTGCGCTTAATGCCTCTCTTGGTCGGTGGTCGATGAAAAATCTTCACATCATATGGCACCTGTTCATGGACGTGTTGAAGGTTAGCGCGTCCTCTTTGGCCATCCATAACAACCCTAGTGTTCTTCCTGGGTCGTTTTGCGTCGTACCCACCTCCTTGGCTTTCGTGCCAGCAGCTCCTCTGGTTTGTCCTGCAGTAAGGCTGCATGGTTCGAATTCCATCCCGCGAGCGTGAAGCCTGCCTCTTGGTGTACTTTGGTGACCTGCATTGCCGTATCCATCGCTTCTTCCACCGTTGCGTAACTGTCAGGTAATCGTCCATGTAATGACTATTTACGATGGCGTTAAGCGCTCGTGGATATGTGCTTTGCGCGCGTTGTAATCCCTAACGCTGTGCGCGAGGAAAGGAGAGCTCCTTGCACCGAAAATCATCGAAGTCATAACATACTCGCGGCGGTCCAGATCGCTCGTTTCCTCGCCAAAAATAGCTGCGCGGGTTGGTCGCGGCGGTCAATTTTACACGTAAAACATCTCACGGATGTCCGCTGACACGCTATTTCGTTCTCCTAAACCTAAACAGTATACCGGTAGGTTCCGTAACAAGTCGGGGCCATCGAGCAGGTAGTCGTTTAAACATTTGCCTGATGCGCGAGCTGCTGCGTCAAACACTAATCTTAATTTCCCAGGCTTGTTCGGATTACTGACGGCGAAATGTGGCAGGTACCAACTCTTGGGGCTTTTTCCGATCCATTGGCTTCACTAGCATAGCCCTTCTAGGAGGTTGTTTATTTGCTTCGTATAAGCGTCTCGGAACTCCGGTGACTGGTCCATCCTACGTTCGATGGTGCGGAGTCTTCGAGCTGCCATCTCGTAGCTCGGTGGCAGCCTGATGTCATCGTCCTCCACGGCAGTCCGACTTGGTATTGCTCGCCGATCCTCTTGACGGTGCGCTGGAAGATGTCAACAGCCCGCTCCTCTTCCCGCCTTGGTCTGCTTTTGAGCGATATACCTATTGAGTCGATCTCGTACTGCCTCTTGAGAAGATCGGTCAACTCTTCATCAGGACTGGCGAACGTCTTCATATCCTTATCTAAACGTCCGTTAACGCTCGATATGTGTAATACCGTTTCACCGTCTTGTCTACACATAATGCGCGGCGCGGTCCCTTGTAAGACCCATCCTAACAATGTCCTAGACGCAATGGGTTGCTTACGACGTCCTATGCGTAAATTACGCGTTATAATTAGATGCCAGTTGTCTGACCCTATTAACACTTTCGGCTTCGCATCACTATAACATACTTCGCTCGGTAAGCCACGTAAATGTTTTAAACGTAGACACTCCTTACCGACGGACTGCGAACCTACTGTTAAGTTATTTATCGTTCGCGCACTTATGTCATAAGTTTCATTTTTCGTTTTTCCGCGTATCCCTATTGTGACTATTCGGCTATTATTCTCACGTTGGTTACTAGATACGCCTCGAATATTCAGCGGCTTCGTCGGTCCTTCCGCGTCTAACTCGCGAGCTAATTCGTCGTCGATCAACGATATCGTGGACCCTTCGTCGAGGAGCGCGTAGGTTTCAATCTTTACCGCGCGGTCCGCGCACTATAATAGGACACACTTTAACAACACTGACGCACTTTTAGCTGTATTCGACGCGACGAGCACTGTTTCACCTGAACTTGCAGACGTTTCCGGTGTCTGATTCTGGTGGGCGTGAAGTAACGCGTGGTGAGAGGCGTTGCAGCCGTTGACGCCGCATTTCTTAGCCTTACACCTCAGACGTCGGTGCTTGCTTAAACACTTGAAGCACACCTCTTCCTTCACCCACTTCCACCGGCTATCTACGTCCATCTGCACTAATTTCTTGCACTTTACTACCGTATGATCACCACCACAACACAAACACTTAACACTTTCACTGTCACCACCTCGTGTGGTGAATGTCCTTACATCGCGGGCCTATCTTCTGCGCGACGTGACTATATGCCTTTCGGTGGTGGTGCTTCTTTCTTCACGGGCGCTTCCTAATCGGTGTTGCGGAGGTGTAGGCATGACTTAACGCGCGGTCAGCCTCTCTCATCATAAATCGTGATAGCGTGACGATATCCGGTTCGTCAGCACTTCCGTAGTGCTCCGCATAATCGCACCAACGTGATCGTAAATGAGGACTTAATTTACTTGTAACTTCCCTAGTAAGCATCGGGTTTTGTAAATACCCTTTACCGTCGACGTTTTTCATAACACAGACGATATTTTGTAACTTAATCGCGAACGTATTTAATTCCTGAGCGGTTAAGCCTGGGCGCGGAAGACGTCTCAGATCTTCTAACGCGCGATCTATGATTACTTCTGAGCGACCGAAACACTGTTCTAGTGTCCGCATAATATCCGCTGGGTCCTTCGCGGTAAATAGTAATGCCGATACTGCCTCCCTAGCCTCACCACGTAAACAGTTCCTTAACCTTGCCATATTTTCCGTGTCTGTGAATCCATACAAACGGGTGGATTCATTCATCGCGGCTTTAAACGCTAACCATTCCGCGGCCGAGCCGTTGAAAATAGGCAAGTCCTGTGTTTGCTTCGCGGCGGCTGGTCTAAATCGTACCATATTCTCTAATGCTTCCGCCAGCCATCGATACCCCTATCTTTCCTCTCGGGGTGAGCGACCCACCTATCCCTATTTTCTTCCAACGATACACGACGATTCGGGGATGTATCGTGATTATATGGTGACCGTGACCTATGACCTACATCGCGACGATACGGCGACGATAATCTACGTTCCTCGCGGCGATGTGGCGACGGCGACCTACGTTTTGGCGATAGAGTGCGGCGTTGCGCGTCGGCGACGTAACCCCTTACATGACGATTCACCTGATTCGATTCTGCGGCGACTCCACTATCCCTTTGTACTATGTTCGCGTGACGTGGTTGTTCGTTATTCGCAACCGTCCTCCCCTGGGCATCTTCACTATACACGGGTAGCGCAGGTACGTAATCGGTCCCCTTTTCCGGTGGGGCCTGCACTGATCGATGCGGGCGCGGGCTGAGACAGGCGGCAGAGTGGCTCCCCCGCACAGTCTCCACGTTATCTAACCATTGGTCGACACGATTCCTACTTTCTGCTATTTCGGCTCCATCTAAACTTTCCTATCTGTATCTTCTTGTAGTTGAGCGATGTCCCTAGCGTATTTCTTTTTAATTAAATCTTCCTCGATTTGTAATTGTTTCCTTCTAATCGCGGCGAGTTCTTCAGCTGTGTTGTACTCAATTTGTTTTAATTTCGCGATTGCGCTAGCTGTCGACCGGGCTGAACGAACTGACGGGGCGCGCGGCGCGGGCCTAAGTACAGCGTCGGTAGCTACGGGCGCGGCGGTATGTATCGTTGAACTCATTTCGGTGACCGGAAGATCTTCAATAATCGCGGCGAGTGTATCTGTACGCGGCGCGGATGTGCTGGCTTCTAACATTCGCTCGGTCGTGGACGCGGACATAGCGGGGCGCGGCGGCGCGGGCGCGGGCATAGCTGCGGGCGTCGGCGGGGGCGCGGCGGCGGGCGCTTGTGTCAACGATAGATAGTCTGAGGGGGACGCGGGGGCTTCCTCGAAGATACGCATTCCCACCGGCGTTTCGTCGTCGTTCCTGGGCTTCTGGCTTCTTGTTTTACGCATGGCGTCTTCAAAAAGACGTAAAGACGCACGTGTTACGTTACCAGTCGATTACAGTTTGACACCGTTAGGGAGTAACCTACTGGTCGCGTAAACGTGTCTAAGAAACAAGAAAGTTAAATTGACGAAGTCAGACTATTGTTAGAAACGTAGATATAATTTGCACGACGATGATCTTCTGTACGGTCTTCTGGTTTCGGATCTTCCAGCTTTTGATCTTCTGGCTTCGATCTTCCAGCTTCGATCTTCTGGCTTCAATCTTCCAGCTTCGATCTTCTGGCTTCAATCCGGCGACGATGGACCAAAAATTGTTATGTATAGAAGGAGCGTAAAATAAATGAGACTTGACTATTAGGTGTATGTGTACTGAGTTTACTTCGATAACTAATAACTGAGCTAAAAGGACTGTATGTAAAGAAAAGTGGACAATTTAAAACTTTATATTAAACTATTTACAATAGCGGCAATGTATGTACAAGGGAATATCTAGTGGGTCTTCTGTCTTGAGAGTTTTCTTTCTTGAGAGTCTTCTTTCTTGAGTGCCGCTGTCGAATCGAATGCCTGCGGAGCCCAAAAGGCCCTTTTTATATTTCTGCGGCGGCCGTCTCAAGATGATAGTGTTCCCACACGGTGTGCTGTGCGCTGATTGGTTGTCGACCTCACGTGATGTCTGGGCGGTGTGCGGGTGCGCGGGGCGTAACGGGTATGAGGGGCGACGGGCGGCTGCTCCCTCGCCGTTCGTAACAACATCATTCTGAAACAATAGCAGTGTTTATAATTTGCCTATTTTAATGGTAGTTGGAACAAAAATAATTTTAACGAACAAAAGATAGATAATAATTTTTGTAACATAAATAAAAGTTAAGTTTAGCATAAAGTTATTGACTAAATAATTTTACACTTTTTATGAAAACTGTCTTTACATTTTTTCATAAAAAGTGTGAGCCCGTCACAACCAATGTCCAGTGTTGCTATGTTTTTTACACATACATTGTATACGCGTGATATACGTGTTATTGAAGAATTATGTCCCAGTTTTGTTCGAGTGCTATCAGTCTTAAAGAAAGGACATGGGTTGCGAGGAGGTCTCCGAGGTACATTAATATTAAATCTACTCAAAAGCTCACTGTCATCAATTTTACCATTGAAGAGTTTATGAAAAAATTTCAAATCAAGAAGAGATCTACGAACTGCCAGTGGTTTCATCCTAAAGTAATCGAGTTTCCTTTCTAGCACTCACTATGATTTGACGCCTTAAAACGAAAGATTAGGTGTTTAATGAGTCTTTTCTGAACACGTTCGATTCTTTCAATGTGGTTTTTGTAAGCGGGAGACCATACTTCACAACAATATTCAAGCTTGCTACGGACAAAGCTGTTGTACAGTTGAAGTATTGTTGTCACATTTTTGAAATCTTTAGACTGTCTAAGAACAAAGCCGAGCAACCTGAAAGAAGCAGTCACTATAGAATTAATATGTTTATCGAATCTTAATTTGCTATCAAATATTACGCCTAGGTCTCTAATGGAATTGGTTTCCTTAAGTTTTTACCCAAAATATTGTAAGAACTCATTAATGAATTTTTTTTCTTGTGAATTTTATAAAACTACATTTGCCCGGATTGAGTAGCATTCGATTTGTTTCACACCATTTTACAAGTCTATCAAGATTCGCTTGTCACTACGTCAGATTCTTGCTTTATAACTTTAGCTATTTTTATATCGTCTGCGAACAAATAAACCTGACAATTTTTAAATACATTTACTATATCATTAATAAACAAAACAAAGAACAAAGGCCCCAAATTTGATCCCTGCGGAACACCATAAATGGCATTGAAAGGATCCGAACACGCGCCATCAATTACCATTTCGATTAGAGAGATAGGATTTGCACCGGCTTAAAAATGTATCACAAATACCACAATATGCGAGTTTTTTAACAAGTATATTATGGTCCACCCTATCAAATGCCTTAGCGAAATCGGTATATATTACATCTACTTGAAGGTTTTTGTCAACCGAATCAATAAGATTGGAAACATAATTGAGCAAATTAGTATTAGTGGACTTCTTAGGCAGAAAACCATGTTGGCAGGGATATAGGTGGTTTTTAACATGATAGAATATGAATGGGTGGACAAGTGATTCAAAAATATTTGATACGGTAGAGAGAATTGATATAGGTCGATAATTAGATACAAGTTCCTTTTTTTTCATCTTTATAAATAGGTACTATTCGTGCTTCCTTCCACTTATCGGGAAAACTCCCTGTTAAAGTTGGAAAAATTTACTTTGCTAATATCCGCTCAATAAAATAAATGATGTGTCTTACCTACTTTTAAGAGCACCTCCCGCCCTCCCTCAATTGCATGCACTATCCCCGTTACCACTAATCCCAGCACCACTACTCCCACCACCACTACACTAGGAAAGACACACCACCGACGACAATACGACACGTGTTTCGCCTCTACACGAGGCATCTTCAGGTGTAGTAGACTCTACGGTGGCTGACCGCTAAGTGAGCGGCGAGCCAAAAACAGCTGCTATTTATAAGACTCGCCGACGCAACCGCTCCCCACCTAAGTAGTGAGCGACCGCGTCATGCGATAAAACATGCGACCAATCACCACCTGACGTACGCAGCCGCCTGCTATAAAATCAATAACAAGCCGTTGCGAAACGCACGCCTACCCTCCAACCACGCAACGAATCGCTAATCACCGTGAAGGTGACGAACGACCATATTGCGAGGCTGTCCGAATTGTGAGTCCGACAACGATGTATTCTGGCTGGAACTCCGCTTATTTGGTTGCATGGGACTCCTTGTCGACTTTTGTATCGCATGGTAACATTAGTATGGTTAGAGCCAGGAGGTGAGGGTAAGGTATTTGATGGCTGCGAGGCGCTGATGCGATCTGAGTATTTGTATTGTCACGCTTTGGTATTTTGCAACGGCAGGCATGAGATATCCAGGTGTTTTATTATCTTTACTCATTAACACTAGAAGTGCCGCCGTCCCATTTTGTCCCACCCGCAAGTTTGATCGTCTCTAACTTTTTATTGTCTTATTTAGGCCGATGAAACTTTTTGACTTTTATTTATTTTATGTAGTGAACTAATTTAAAATGTTTCCAATTATTTTATGAAAAAAAACGATTTACCTAGAACTGCCGCTGGGTCATTTTTGTACCGTCACTGTTTTAATCAATAATTTGATGTACGGTCTGCGCGCTAAGGAGTTTATACAATATCTCGTAATCATTTTCGTAAGAAAATGTAGTACTTCGATTCGATGACAAGTCTAATAGACGTTAAAGACTGAGTGAAGGTAAGTTTGCAATGATCTCCGAAATATGTTACGAATTAATTACTAATAAACTAGTTTGTTACATACCACAGCCATACATAACAAGTGACGAACAACGTTTTCCTTCTAAGTGCCGCTGCTGATTCACCCAGTTTATGAGCTCTAAACCAGACAAAACGGACAATAATTTTGGTTAACTGAAGACAGATCAAAATGATGTGATAAGTGCGTTTCCTTATCTTGGAAAAATGATAAAAGACCAAATGAGCATTTAGGTGAATGGGTTGGAGTCTAAAATACTAATAACGCAGGTACAGTCAATAGAGCTCGCAGAGAAATACCAGTTTCCGTGAAGACGGCAAAACACTAATTTCGTACATTTTGGTAAAAACAGGTGATATATCTCTGACTGTTTATCAGGCTAAGCCTAATAAAATTTCCTAATGCTGAGTATCCTGACATAATAATAGACTCTAGGTTAAGAAAAAACCTGAATCTGTGTTCTTTTAAAACAGATCGAATTCGGAGTAGTACGACATCTACTCAAAATTTGAGCTTTCAAGATTCGATCAAATTGGTCGTAAATATAAAGGTGCCTTCAAAACGTTGGCCAGTTCATAAATTTTATAATTTGTTAGATTTAGTGGGTATAAATGCATAGGTATTGTATGAAATTATTAACAACAGCATAATTAAATGCAGTGACTTTTTATTGCAATTGGGAAAATAATTGGGAGCAAAGTATATAACTGTGACGGCTCCATGGCGCAGTGGCTTAGTGAGTTGCTGCGCTGGCGGCCGCGGGTTCGAATCCCGCACGGAACAAGTATTTGTATGGTCTGCAAATAATTGTTCCGAGTCTGGATGTTTGTCCTTGTGCAATTTATATTTGTAAACTGCCTCCACGATACAGGATAAAATCCTTGTGTGGGGGTAACGTTTATAAAAAAAAAGCTAGTAGAAAAACAAGCATTCCTGTAGCAATTCCAGAACACATACATAGTCAAAATGCTCAAATAATAAATTTAGTACAGTAACAATAATTACTTTGTGAGTTGTGATGATTTCTACATACTATATAATTTAAAATTAAAATTTTGTACAACTGACTTCAATATAAATTATTAGAATAACTCAGAAACTATTGGTCAGACCTTGATCAATAGTTTCTGGTTATAGATTTATATGGGACTAAATGTGAAGCACCAGCTTTCAAATAAAAAAAGAATCATTGAAATTGGTTCACCCAGAAAAAGTTATGAGGTAACACACATAAAAAAATACAGTCGAATTCAGTACCTCCTCCTGTTTGAAGTCGGTAAAAAACAAAGTTGCTGACGTTAGATCTTTTAAACTACGGAATGGATTTTGATGATTTTTTTTTGTGTGTTTGAATGAATCCTTAGATTCACATTTGGATCCGGTAGGTGGCGCTGTTGTCATGATTCAGGAATCACCCGTACGAAGTCGGGGTGATCGCTAGTTGCAACTAAATCAAAAATATTTTTCCTAATTTGTTATGTTTTTATTTTTCAAGCATTAAGAGTTTGGTTTAATTTGATTAATAAACATGTTTCACATATTTAACATATAGTTTTAATCATAACTTTCGTATATTACACCAATAATCATTATAAAAAATAGACTGGGACAAAAATGTCACGACGGCGGTCCAAGGGGGGTATTAAACTTCGGGGCTTCTAGTGTTAATTTGAATTTATTTTGAGTCAAGTTTGCACACATGAGATCATAAGAATCATTACATTTATGACAAACCAAATACCCCTTGCGCAAATTTGAAGGACATCCTGAACAAGTTTTTATCATTTTTGATGAATTTATTTTAGGCGAAGTTTGATCTCATTGAAATTATTAAGACGGGTAATTAGCAAACAAAATATCAACGACAAGGGACATGGCTAGCCGCTGCGATGATTCACACACTCGAGTCGTACGCGCTTGAGCCCTCACTGGGCAAAGCGAGCGTAATCGTTTGTAATGTTTAAAGTAACAGTTTTAAATTATCTTCTTAATGATTAGTAAGCAACGCGTGTTATCACTCCACTTTTAATGTCAAACCATAACTTCACTATTGTTTTAAGTAAATATGCAAGTTAAAACATTTGAAAGTTCGATTTTCTAACTTTAACTAATTTTTATTGCGGAGCAAATAAAAACACTGTTAAGCTGTCGGCGCACCGTGACGGTTTACGCTTCCAAGAGACCTATATTCAATATTGGACCTTTCAGCCTGATTATGATGATGTTCTACGTGCAAACACATTCGTCGATCCTAACATATTTGTGTCTTAAGTTGATGAAATATAGCTAGAAGAGGAAAACATGGGGAGCTATATCTGAGTGTAAAATATTACATGATACTCGTAGTAACACCAAACACTATCCGTCTTGTTACAAAACGTGGTTTATTGTGTCTTGGCTCTAAACTTTGGTATAAGATGAGTCTTTCTAACTAAAGAATTTTTGCCGCGGCGCCGCAATCTTCGCGAAATTATGACATTTGCTGCCAAATTCTATAATTTACATTTTAGTTCCTCAGTTTTGTTCGCATATTTCTGCGGCACTTTCGTGAAACAAATTGTAGATACCACATATAACTGATAACAGATAACACCTGATACTCATTAAACTAATTTTGTAATAAGGCGATATTATTTTACTTTGTATTAATAATTTTAACCGTGTAGTGTCAGTTTAGGCAATAGACACTCCCCCATATTGTCTGGGATTCGTAAGAGGCGGAGGAGGGAAACTAACTTAGGAGATGGGTAGCAGCATCTTCCTGATAACAACTTCAAAATTACTAAAACCTGCGGTTGTCAACTCGCCTGCCAAGCGTGGCAATCATGGCAATATCCCCATGAGGAAATCTGTTGGAGAGGCTGAACATAGCAGCAGTAAAATTTTATAGGCTGTAATGGATGGATGGATTAATAAATAATTTACACAGCCACCGCAATCTAAGGCGACCATTAGGTCTGTCTGGCTTTGACCAAACTCGCCCAACCTGCGACACGATATAGGACGATGAATTTTCTTACGCCTCAGAGGTGACAAGATAACTGCATTTTGATTTTTAATCCAGGATAAATGTAGATATCTATGGGCCACAGGATCCACTTACCATCATGTGGACTGTGTGCCCATTTTTCACTCTTATTCTATTAAAAAAATAGATTGATTGATTACTATTTCTTGATTTTTATAGTGCTTTATTAATTACAGAAGCTATAAAGACTTTACCGAATATCAAAACATCAACAATTTCAAGACAAATCAAGTGACAGTCATATTTGCCAAGAACAACTTATTTATCAGTTAATGGCATACAATTGCCATTAACTGATAAATAAAGGCAGTATCACATACATTTGTTGTTAAACTTTGAAAGTTGAGGAATGTGGGTTGAGGATGGGTGAGTTAACCGTCAAATGCCTTTTGTACGCCGATGATCAAGTCATATTTGCATCGTCGGCGGCCGAGTTGCAATGATGGTTACTTTAATGAACCGGTCATTAAAAGAAAGAGGTATGAAAGTAAACGCAAGTAAGACGAAAGTGATGGTTTTTGAAAGAGGAGAAAGTAAAACGTTATGTGAAATAAGAATATAAGGGGAGTTGATTGAGCAAGTGGATGAGTTTGTATATTTGGGATGTTTATTTAGCAGGGATGGTAGATATGATAAAGATATAGAACGACGAGTGAACGCAGGAAATAGAGTGAATGGGGCTCTACACGCTATTGTGAAGAGTCAGAATGTGTTAAAAAAGGCACGTTTGGCAATTCAAAATGCTGTGTTAGTCCCTACTTTAATGTATGGTAGTGAAAGTTGGGTCTGGCAGAAGAAGCATGAGAGTAGAATAAATGCTGTAGAAATGCGGTCATTAAGGAGTATGCTAGGCTGAATCTGAATGACAGGGTGAGAAATAGTGTGATAAGAGAAAGTGTGGTTTGCAAGATGACGTTGTGACCAGGATTAAGAAAGCAATGCTTCGGTGGTTTGGTCATGTTGAAAGAATGAACGAAGAAAGAGTGACAAAGCAAATTTATGGTGCAGAAGTGAACGGCAGAGTCGGAAAGGACGCCCTAGACGAAGGTTTATCGACCAAATTGGCGATATATTGAAAATGGGCCAGATTAGAGTACCCTTAACCGACGAGCGTGTATGCGTAGATATATGGATGTAAAGGAGGCGAGAGGTGTGCCAGGATCGTGCCAAGTGAAGTCCGTAGTCTCTGCCTACCCTCTGGGTGACAGGCGTGAGTGTTTATGTATTATGTATGTATCACATACAATATGTAACAAAACTCAAAGCAGCGACTTTAAATAGAATATTTCATATTAATACCAGTCCTTACTTAACGCCTAAATGGATTTGACGTCACTGCACTGTTATTCAAGTTTTACGAGTTAACTAATCAACAAACACACGAACGAGACGCTTTAAAATCCACTAATGTAACAAGTTTGTCTGTCCGCAGCATAACTTTTAGTTTTAACCCAATACGGAGGTTGCATACAAGATTTTATCATTAAAAGCAACAAACTTTATATTTTAAGTTATTTACGATGCTTGTTATATTATTCAGCAGAATATGTTTACCAATTAAAATACTAATAAAACTTTTTAATATCTACACCTGAAAATATAAAATTTGACTACTTATAAGAAAGTTTCTGTTCTTCTATTTGGTAACGCTATTCATACAGCCTATTCTGGAACTAATTTGTTGTCCTACCTGTAAGATGACGTTAACAACAAGATATATAAACAGCAAATTTTATCATCATTGCCGTTGATTAAAATAAAAACACAACTCATTCAAGTAAGCAACCACCGCATTTGTAACGCTTCTACAACTTCGTACAAATAAACAGCATTGCCCGCGTTCTGAAGCCCGATGACGCTTAGCGGAATGATTTGAACTGGTCGTCCAGATATTCGGTTTTCCTGTATAGTTAAAACGATGTTATCATAATTTTATCGTCTTAATTATGTAACTGCAAACCAATTCGCGTAACTAATTCCTGTTAATGCAATACGTTATGAAATTATATGGTCTCAATGTTATTATGCCTTTATGCTGCGCTCTAAGTGATTTGTGAAGTGCTGTATAGTGGCGATCTAAGAAAACCCACTACCCCATATCATCACGTGGGTGTCGTAAGAGGCGACTGAGGAAAACTGAAAGATTAAATGCGAAACAGCATCTTCCTTATAACAGCTTAAAATAATAACTGCGATTACCAACCCGCCTACCAAGCGTGGCAACTATGGCAAATATCACCTTTATGACGCAGCCAGCCCATGGGCGAGACCTATGTTCAGCAGTTGACTTTTTAGAGGCTGTAATGATGATTTAGATTAATGTTTTTTTTTAATAAAACTGAAGTGACATACGAACTTACAGTCCACCTGATGGTAAATGACTACTACAGTCCATGGACACTTGTAAACAACTTTAAACACAGACGGCTTCATATGCATTATCACCTCTGAGGACTAAAGTAGAATGTCTCACAGCCTGTAATTATGCTGGCTCTCTATATGGCCTATGGCCTACCCAGGCGGACTCGTAGGCAGAGCAGGAGTCGTACCACCTGGTATTTTTATAATTATAATGTGAATGGGTGGACAGGATGATTCAAAAATATTTGATGCGGTAGAGAGGTGATATAGGTCGATAATTAGATACAAGTTCTTTTTTTTTCATCTTTATAAATAGGTACTATTCGTGCTTCCTTCACTTATCGGAAAACTCCCTGTTAAAGTTGGAAAATTTACTTTGCCAATATCCGCTCAATAAAATAAATGATGTGTCTTACCTACTTTAAAAGCTCCCGCTCTCTCAATGTGCACTATCCCCGTTACCACTAATCCCAGCACCACTACTCCCACCACCACTACACTAGGAAGGCACCACCGACGACAATACGACGTGTTTCGCCTCTACGAGGCATCTTCAGGTGTAATGAACTCTACATTGGCTGACCGCTAAGTGAGCGGCGAGCCAAAAGCAGCTGCTATTTATAAGACTCGCCGTGCCGCTCCCACTAAAGGTGAGCGACCGCGTCATGCGATAAAACATGCGACCAATCCACCCGGCGCAGCCGCCTGCTATAAAATCAATAACAAGCCGTTGCGAAACGCCTACCCTCCAACCACGCAACGAATCGCTAATCACCGTGAAGGTGACGAACGACCATATTGGATCGCTAGTTGCTACTAAATCAAAAAAAATATTTTTCCTAATTTGTTATGTTTTTATTTTTCAAGCATTAGAGTTTGGTTTAATTTGATTAATAAACATGTTTCACATATTTAACATATAGTTTAATTGATATAACTTTCGTATATTACACAATAATCATTATAAAAATAGACTGGGACAAAATATTACGACAGCGGTCCAAGGGGGTATTAAACTTCAGGGGCTTCTAGTATTAATTTGAATTTATTTTGAGTCAAGTTTGCACATGAGATCATAAGAATCATTACATTTTGACAAATACAAATACCCCTTTTGCAAATTTGAAGACATCCTGAACAAGTTTTATCATTTTGATGAATTTATTTTAGGGCGAAGTTTGATTTCATTGAAATTATTAAGACGGGTAATTAGCAAAACAAATATCAACGACAAGGGACATGGCTATATGAAGAGCTTCGGCCTGATCCCCACAACAGGCGGGGCGGGCTGAGAGCAGGGAGGGGCCTCTGACAATCAGGAGGCCGAACAACAACAAAGCATGCCGAGGAGGGCGCCACCCGGGCGATACGGCTCGGGTATCAGGCGAAGAGACGGATGCGACTGGCGGCTCCGAGGTGGAGCGTAAGCCAGATTCGCAAAGGGTGGAGCCGCGATCAAGGTCGTGTTACAAACAAGCCTCCCTCAAAGTTAAAGCCATTCCGCGGCCTCCCTTCCATCATAGCGGCTGCAGGCCAACGGTAGCAGGCTGCGGGCGGATGTGGCCGCGGACGTCCGCCATGGAGACTCTCCAGAAGGAGAACGAAGCTCCGCGCAGACCTGGCCAGTCTCGTGAGCTGCCTCGCGCGGCGCCCAGACGCAGCGCCAAACCAGCCCGTGCCGATGGAGAACCAGGTTCTGAACCTGGTCCGGCAGGGAGCTGGCGCCTGCACCAGTTCTCCGTGCTGGGGCATCGTCCAGCCCCCTGGGCAAACAAGACGGCGGCGAGGCCGGCAGCGGTCTCGTCGTGCGGCGGCCACAGCTGCCGCATCCAGGCCAGGCCGTCAGCCAGCCTTCGGGCGGGGCTGCGTTGCCTCCCCTGAAAAGCCGGCTCCGGCAAAACCGGTACCGGCTGAACGGCTCCGGCTAAGCCGGCAACGGGAAGGAGAGGCAAGCGAGGCAAAAAAAGGGAAAGCAGCACAGGCGGTGGCTGCGCCAGCCCCAGTGCCTGCGGCGAATGTGCCAGCCAGCAGCAAGCCAGCTGCCGCCGCCGCCACCGCCCCTCAGCTCCCTACACCTCCCGCGGCTGAAGCCGGTTGGCAGGTGGTCAGGGAAAAAATAAGGGAAAAGAGCCAAAAGGCCAAGAGCAGGAGCAGCAGCGCCAGTTCAGGCGCGCAAGATCGCGGCTGGGCTCGCGCCCGAAGACGCAGCTGTAGTGATTACCTACAGCCGGACGCGGAAAAGGCGTTACCTACCGCGATCTGCTCGCAAAGGCGAAAGAGCGGTGGATCTCAGGGAGCTCAGGGATCACCGGGGCCTCCAGCTCAAAATCACCCAGACGGGGGCCATGCGCTGAGATCCCCAGGGAATCAGTGGCGCGACCGCGGACGCTCTGGCTGCGAAGCTCAGGCGTCCCTGGACGCGGACGAGGCCCAGTGTCCAGGCCCGTCAGATGCGCAGACCTGCGCATCATGGGTCTGGACGACTCGGTATCGGAGGAGGTTGGTGGCCGCCGTCGCCAGGTCAGGGGTACTACTGACCAGATCAGGTCAGGCGCCCCGCCCGGTCCAACAGGGTATGCGCCGCCACGGTGTGCTGCCCTGTTACAGCAGCCAAAACCATAGTGGAGGCCGAAGGCTTCTGGTGGGCTGGTCTCAGCGCAGGTTAAGCTGCTGGAGCCCAGACCTCTGAGATCTTACCGCTTTGTCTCGTGGGGCACCACGTATCGGTGAAATGCGCCTCGGAGGTTGACCGCAGTGGCCTTTGCTTCCGCTGCTGTCAGCCCGGACACATATCGGCGACCTGCTGCGCCACGCCGCACTGTGATGCATGTGCGGCGACCGGCAACCAGCCGATCACCGGGCCGGAAGCAGGGCCTGCGTGCCACCCGCCAAGGCCAAGGCCGCGGGGTAGAGGCCCTCCGCCGCCACCGCCTCTGTGGCCACCGCCGCAGGTCGCGACTGCCGCCGCCGCCGCTGTCGCTGTCGCTGCCGCCGCCGCGACACCGACGAAATGGAATGCCTATAACGGCTGATAAGCTTCCTCCAGGCGAATATCAACACTGCGCCTGTGCTCAGGATCTGTTGCTCCAGGCATGGCGCAGTGGTCGATCTATCGCTGTGGTCGCTGAGCCGTATTTTGTCTGGCCAAGGAGGACTGGGTGGCGGACCTTAACGGCTCAGTGGCCATCATTTCTTCAGCCGCCGCCGGTACCCCTGAAGGTGTCAGGAGGGGTCAGGGTGCAATAACGCACAGTTCAGGAGTTCGTCATTGTGGGTGTACCTCCCCGAACCGATCTCTCGCCGAGTTTCACAACTCTTTGCAGAGCTGAGAGCAGTCGTCGTCGGAAGCTATCCCTCCCGTACTTGTCCTCGGGGACTTCAATGCCAGAACGGCTTGGGGTTCTCGTCGTACAGATGTGCGGGGTAGGATGATGGAAGACTGGGCTCTGGAGACAGGCCTGGTCGTCCTAAATCAGGGTTCTGTCCCACGTGTGTGCGGATGCGGGGCGAGTCGGTGGTGGACATTTCGTTCGCTAGCCCCGCTCTGTCGCCGCGTGCCATTGACTGGCGTGTCATGGAGGGTGAGACCTCTCCGACCACCAGGCCCATCCGGTTTGACGTCTCACCCAGCCCTCGAGCGCGCCAGTCCTACAGGCCCGAGTGGTCCGCGTTGGGCGCTGAAGCAGCTGGACCGGGGCTCCTCCTGGAAACCTCGATCGTGCAGGCCTGGGTGTCATCACCGGACAGGCCTGCCGACGTCAATGATGAGGCAGGGTGGTTCAGGCCATGTCGAGATATGTGACGTGGCAATGCCGCGTCCGGCCAGGAGAGTGCGGCGTCAGGTGTATTGGTGGTCGCGTGAGCTGACGTCTCTGCGCGGGCGTGTGCCTGCCGCGCGGCACCTGTACGCCAGGCATCGCGGGCTCCGCATTCGTCCACCGAATGCGGCGGCAGCCGATGAGCGAGGCTGTACAGAGGATACAAGCGGCGGGCGCCTCCGGGAGGCTGTCCTGCGGGCCCAGGATCGGGCCCGTGAAATGCTGGAGACTCTCGATAGAGATCCGTGGGCGCCCTTACAAGATGGTGCGGATAAACTCCGCACCTGGGCCCCCCTGACGCAAGTCTCCGGCCTCAGCTCGTGGAGGATGTGGTGAGCGCTCTGTTCTGCGCGAGACATCCGCCCCGCCTGTGGCTCCGCCACCTGCGGTGCCGGGCGGACCACCAGGACGACGACGGCGACATCCCGGAAGGGACCGGGGTGACCTGAGTGGCGGTACGTGGGCTCAAACCAGGAATACCGCCCAGGACCCGATGAGCCTGGCGGCCTGGGTCCTGGCCTCGGCTCTCGGGCCCCACGACTGGAGGCTCCTAGCGCATGCAGAGGCCAATTCCGCTTCGTTGGAAGACGGGGAAGCTGGTCCTCATTCGGAAGCCGGGGCGCCCTGCGGACTCTCCGTCCACATGCCGGCCCGTGGTGCTGCTCGACGAGGTGGGCAAGCTCTTTGAAAAGGTAATTGCAAACCGCCTCGCCGGGCACCTTGCTGGACAGGCGGATCTTCGGAACACAGTTTGGTTTCCCAGAGGCGCTCGGTGGACGCCATCATGCGCGTGAAGCCCTCACGACAGGATGCAGTGGCCAGGGGGTTGTATTGGCGGTGTCTCGACATCGCCAACGCCTTCAACTCCATGCCCTGGGCTGCGTGGGGCACTCGGTATCACAGGTGCCGACCTATCTCCGTCGTATAGTCGGGACTATCTCGACGGACAGGGCCGTCATCTACAGTCGAAACGGTGGTGGAACCGGCGAGATGTCGTGCGGTGTCCCACAGGAGTTCGGTTCTGGGCCGCCTGTGGAACATCGGTTACGACTGGGTGCTGCGCGCCGACCTCCTACCGGCGTCAGCGTAGTTTGCCGCTGACGACACGCTGAATACTGGCACAGGGGGTCGTACGAGGCGGCGGCGGAAACTATGACACGCGGGGCTGCGATGGTCGTTGAGAGGATCCGGCAACTGGGTCTCAGGGTGGCTCTGCACAAAGTCCGAGCATGCACGCTATGGTCCTCGGAACAGGCCTACCACTGGGATCCTCAGTGATGGTGGGAGGGGTATCCATCGGCGTCGAGTCGACGCTGAAGCACGGACTCGTCCTCGACGGCCGATGGAACTTCGTTGAGCACTTCCGACGTTTGGCTCCAAACTGGAACGGACCGGGCTGCCTTCAGGCGGCTCCTGCCGCCAACCTGGAGACCGACGCCTCCTGCCAGGCTCTACGCAGGGATCGTAGGGTCCGCAGCCCGCTACGGGGCGGCGGTGTGGGCGTGGTTTGGCGCGGCTTGCCGTCCACCTAAACGCGCCCCAAAGGTGGTTGCCGTAAAGATGGTTCGCGGCTGCACGATCTCCGCGAGGCGGTGAGCCTCCTTGCTGGATTGCCGCCATGGGATCTGGAGGCGGTCCTCGCGCGCCTGCGAATGGCGCGCGGGCACTATGCGGGGAAACCCGCTGCCGCGGCAAGGATTGTCGCGCAGCAGGAGACTTCCGGCATGATCTCATGGCGACATGGAAGAGCGACTGTCGCAACCCGTGCTAGACGCCACTATAGCGGCGATAAGACCCCTCTTTGAGGTGGCTTGAGAGAGAGACGCCACGGTGTCACCTTCCGCCTGACGCAGGTCCTCACCGGACACGGTGTGTTCGGAAGGTTCCTGCACCGAATCGGGCGGGAGGAAACCCCAGGTGCTCCTGCGAGATCGACCGGAGGACACGGTGGAGCACACCGTGGAGGTGTGCCCTGCTGGGCGGGAGCACCGCCGTGTACTCGTAGCGGCGATGGCGGCGGCGACCTCTCGCGTCCGGCCCTGGTCGAAACCATGGTCCGGGCGAGACGGAATGGGATGCCGTCACCACCTTCTGCGAAATGATGCTAACGAAGAGGTGGCGGAGCGGGAGAAGGAGAGCAACAGCTTTCGCCCGGCCGCCGGAGAACGCCCCGGGCGTCGGGGGCTACGTCAATGACCGCAAGCGCGGACCTGTGGACGGCGAGCAATGGGTAGCTCGCCGTCCGTCCGTCTAACGACGACAGGCCGTGTCGACGGCGCGTTTTGTTCCACGCGCGCCTCAAAGAGCTGTCAGCAGCGTGAAGGGGCCCGCAAGCCGACGCCTCGGGGCTGGGGCTGTTCGAAGAATACCGCGGCTCCGGAACGTAAGGGCACTGAAGGAACACGGATGGTTTTAGTCAGTAAAAGTCGGCCTCCTTCCATCCACCCACAGCGAGGCGTCATTAGATGATTTTCATCCGCAAAAAAAGGGACGTGGCTAGCCATGCGATGATTCACACTCGAGTCGTACTTGAGGCCCTCACTGGAGCAAAAGCGAGCGTAATCGTTTAATGTTTAAAAAACAGTTTTAAATTATCTTCTTAATGATTAGTAAGCAACGCGTGTTATCACTCCACTTTTAATGTCAAACCATAACTTCACTATTGTTTTAAGTAAATATGCAAGTTAAAACATTTGAAAGTTGGATTTTCTAACTTTAACTAATTTTTATTGCGGAGCAAATAAAAACACTGTTAAGCTGTCGGCGCACCGTGACGGTTTACGCTTCCAAGAGACCTATATTCAATATTGGACCTTTCAGCCTGATTATGATGATGTTCTACGTGCAAACACATTCGTCGATCCTAACATATTTGTGTCTTAAGTTGATGAAATATAGCTAGAAGAGTGAAAAAACATGGGGAGCTATATCTGCGTGTAAAATATTACATGATAGTAACACCATAAACACTATCCGTCTTATTACAAAACGTGGTTTATTGTGTCTTGGCTCTAAACTTTGGTATAAGATGAGTCTTTCTAACTAAAGAAGTACTTTGCCGCGGCGCCACAGTCTTCACGAAATTTGACATTTACTGCCAAATTCCATAATTTACATTTTAGTTCCTCAGTTTTGTTCGCATATTTCTGCGGCACTTTCGTGAAACAAATTGTAGATACCTGCATATAAACTAATTTTTGTAATAAGGCGATATTATTTTACTTTTGTATTAATAATTTTAACCGTGTAGTGTCAGTTTAGGCAATAGACACTCCCCCATATTGTCTGGGATTCGTAAGAGGCGGAGGAGGGAAACTAACTTAGGAGATGGGTAGCAGCATCTTCCTGATAACAACTTCAAAATTACTAAAACTTGCGGTTGTCAACTCGCCTGCCAAGCGTGGCAATCATGGCAATATCCCCATGAGGAAATCTGTTGGAGAGGCTGAACATAGCAGCAGTAAAATTTTATAGGCTGTAATGGATGGATGGATTAATAAATAATTTACACAGCCACCGCAATCTAAGGCGACCATTAGGTCTGTCTGGCTTTGACCAAACTCGCCCAACCTGCGACACGATATAGGGCGATGAATTTTCTTACGCCTCAGAGGTGACAAGATATCTGCATTTTGATTTTTAATCCAGGATAAATGTAGATATCTATGGGCCACAGGATCCACTTACCATCATGTGGACTGTGTGCCCATTTTTCACTCTTATTCTATTAAAAAAATAGATTGATTGATTACTATTTCTTGGTTTTTATAGTGCTTTATTCATTACAGAAGCTATAAAGACTTTACCGAATATAAAAACATCAACAATTTCAAGACAAATCAAGTGACAGTCATATTTGCCAAGAAACAACTGTAAGCCGTGACGCCGTGACTACAGGCATACAATTGCCATTAACTGATAAATAAAGGCAGCATCACATACAATATGTAACAAAACTCAAAGCAGCGACTTTAAATAGAATATTTCATATTAATACCAGTCCTTACCTAACGCCTAAATGGATTTGAAGTCACTGCACTGTTATTCAAGTTTTACGTGAACAAACACACCAAGGAGACGCTTTAAAGTCCACTAGTGTAACAAATTTTAAAGTTTGTCTGTCCGCAGCATAACTTTTTAGTTTTAACCCAATACGGAGGTTGCATACAAGATTTTATCATTAAAAGCAACAAACTTTATATTTTTAAGTTATTTACGATGCTTGTTATATTATTCAGCAGAATATATTTACCAATTAAAATACTAATTAATCTTATTAATATCTACACCTGAAAATATAAAATTTGACTACTTACAAGAAAGTTTCTGTTCTTCTATTTGGTAACGCTATTCATACAGCCTAGTCTGGAACTAAGTTGTGTTGTCCTACCTGTAAGATGACGTTAACAACAAGATATATAGACAGCAAATTTTATCTTCATTAAGCCGTTGATTAAAATAAATACACAACTCATTCAAGTAAGCAACCACCGCATTAGCAACGCTTCTACAGCTTCGTACAAATAAACAGCATTGCCTGCGTTCTGAAGCCCGATGACGCTTAGCGGAATGATTTTAAACTCGTCGTCCAGATATTCGGTTTTCCTGTATAGTTAAAACGATGTTATCATAATTTTATCGTCTTAATTATGTAACTGCAAACCAATTCGCGTAACTAATTCCTGTTAATGCAATACGTTATGAAATTATATGGTCTCAATGTTATTATGCCTTTATGCTGCGCTCTAAGTGATTTGTGAAGTGCTGTATAGTGGCGATCTAAGAAAACCTACCCCATATCATCACGTGGGTGTCGTAAGAGGCGACTGAGGAAAACTGAAAGATTAAATGCGAAACAGCATCTTCCTTATAACAGCTTAAAATAATAACTGCGATTACCAACCCGCCTACCAAGCGTGGCAACTATGGCAAATATCACCTTTATGACGCAGCCAGCCCATGGGCGAGACCTATGTTCAGCAGTTGACTTTTTAGAGGCTGTAATGATGATTTAGATTAATGTTTTTTTTTAATAAAACTGAAGTGACATACGAACTTACAGTCCACCTGATGGTAAATGACTACTACAGTCCATGGACACTCGTAAACAACTTTAAACACAGACGGCTTCATATGCATTATCACCTCTGAGGACTAAAGTAGAATGTCTCACAGCCTGTAATTATGCTGGCTCTCTATATGGTCTATGGCCTACCCAGGCGGACTCGTAGGCAGAGCAGGAGTCGTACCACCTGGTATTTTTTTATAATTATAATTAAGAACAAACAAGTTCTTAGTTGCATCTTTTCATAGTCTACTACGTATACTTTTCGAAGAATATGAAAAGAAAAATTTTTCGGACACTTACATCTCAATTAAATATGTATCATAATAAAAAATCTAACTAATCTCAACCAAGAGGACATTAGGTTAGGATGAAGTAGTCATTAATTTATTAAAAACGCTTACAACTAGCAAACTGTCTATTTTGTGTTTGTTACCGATTACATGCTTCTTTTCCATAATATGAATGTAGGAGTTTATTTAGTGCTTAGGGATATAGCTAATATTTCCTGAGAAACTGATGGTATATTGCTGTCTATCCTGTTACGATCGCTATATGAAAATCATATTGATAATAAAAATAATAATGTCCTCTAGACCGAATTTCAGCCATCTGCACAGGATAGAATTATAGTGGATAGCAAGTACATGTGCACTCACTATTTCAACACGAATAGTAATACGACACGATCAGAGACTGATCAGGCGCAGGGCCATCGGTTTTACATGCTTTCCGAGCTTCGGGGGTGAACCACCACCAGCATCCTCAAAAACCGAATAACTGATTTTGACCCAACCCGGGATTCGAAACTGGGATCAAGATTGGGAAGAGACTTACGATCACTTGACCAACGAGAAAAAAGTCAGGGCTTTAATACTTCTATACATTATGTGTAAGTCACCGACTTCTGAAGCGATTATGCTGAAATTATATTATACTCTTTTTTTCTTTGAAGTCGGCTTTTATTTTTTTAAAAAGCTAATTTTTTAACTTGTGGTGACTACATAAGAGAATCTATCACTCCATTTAATCCCTGAGTGTCGTAAGAGACGACTATAGGAGGTGCAAGAAAAATCCTATGGCTCCCAATATAACCATTTCTCCATGCCAAGCGTAAAATACCCAAACCGGCGACGAGGGCAGCGTCAAAGTTGAGACACTTCTGGTACTACGATCGTCAATCCGTTTGCCAAGTGTGACAATTAAGGCAAATCCGTTCCGGTCCTACAACGGAAGAGGCCCATGTCTCATTTTTTCTACGACTCCGAGCCATGCTACAGCTGTATTATGGTTATTGCACGAATAAATCGGTTTGGCCGGGGAAGGACCACGTTCTCACAGAACACCAGCGTGAAATAGCAGTTAAATGTGTGTCTCATGGTGAATGTAGAAAACCGAAGACTTTTTTTACTGGAAACGAGGCATTTCATCTTATTCTGTGACAAAGCATCTGCATTTTGATTTTTAATCGAGGGTAAATGACTATATAACTATAGTATGCAGAACTATTATTTATTTTGTGAATATAATCTGAAGGACAACAGTATCCACTTACTATCAGATGGACTGTGTGCTCGTTTGTCACCCTTATTCAATTAAAAAATTGTCCAACAGTGGAATTTTACGGGCTGAAGAAAAAGCAAAAGTTTATTTCTTACATCGGAATGAAACGCTTTTGAAATTAAGGATATTAATTATCGTAACAAAATGCGATCATGTCAAAGTCCAACAGTACCAATCAAAATACAACTTCTAATTACACTTCTACACTTCCTACAGCCGCCCAATTATCCGCCCGGGCAAAATTTTGATTTGTGTTATCTTACATTTCAAATTTTTGATTTGTTAAATGACATAAATCAAATAGCTTTCGTTTAATCTTATTAACTTCCGGACTATCTACCTATTGTTATTACATTAGACATATTAAAATTTCATCTTTAATATTTTTGAGTTCGAAAATGTAATGCAATGTAGTAATATTAACGTTTACAAAGGTCAACTTCTTAAGGAACGCAACTAAAATATGCATTGTTAGCCGAATTCAATGAAAGGAAGAGCTTCTTAATTCGACTATTTTTTTTGTATGTATATCAACGCAATATCTTTGTTAATTGTAAACCGATTTGATGATTTTTTTAATAAATATGTCATACTTCAGAAGCGGTCCCATATAAATTTGGAAAAAAAAAATCATCCCTAAGGGTGGGAAAATAGGAGATGAACTTTTTAATGTCACTATTTCCGTTAAAAGCGGTAAAAAAATTTAACTCGTTCTTTGAAGCCAGCTTTTACTTTTTATTAAAATATAATTTTAAAATTATTGATGAGTAGGTGTCCGTATCCAAAATTAAATTTTTAATATGTTTTTTAAAGAAATGAATTGCATAATTCAACATAACAACAATTTAAAAACTATAGCTATGAACAAAAATACGAGGGTGGTTGAAAAGTACTCAGCTAACCAAGAAAATAAACACATACTAAATCAGTAATATTTTAATTTTTCCACATATCACCATCAAGTTCAATACACTTTTACCTTCCAAACATTTAGACCGTTGAAAAAAATGATTCTTCCTTAGGTCAAATATGCGTCTAGCTGCTTTGACCTCGTCGTTTGTCAATCTTTGACCTCCCAAGTGCTTTTTAGGTTGGGGAACAAGAAAAGTCTGATGGTGCAGATCAGGTGAATGGCGGATGCGGTAACAGTTCAAACAGTTGTGAATTTCAGCCATTGACTGTACTGACGTGAACGCGGGCGTTATCTTGATGAAACAGAACTTTTCTTCTGAGAGCATTCCTCGACGTTTTTTTTATTTCCTCTCGTAAACGACGTGGTAAGGTGCAGTAGTAATCAGGTTTATAGTCTGACCCTTTCAAGATAATCAATCATAATCACACCTTTCGAGTCCCAGAATCTGAAGCCATCACCTTATTGCGACAAAATCGACTTAGCCTTTTTGGGTGGTGAACCGGTCTTCTCCACTGTTTTGATTGTTGTTTTTGTTTCGGTGTACAGTAATGAACAGCACAAATCGTCAATAACAAAACGATTTGACTGACACGAACGCTGCTTTCAGTTGAACTTTTGTTCAACTGAAAGCAGTCATAATTTCACCTCACAGACACCTCGTGGAAACCCAACTCGTTGACAATGATGTTTTGAGTTCGTTCATAAGAGATGCCTATAATCTCGGCTATCTCTCTTTTTCAATCTGCGGTCTCATTATTAAATCAAGTACTTTTTAATTTTCGTCAGTAGTTGACGTCGAGCCTTCAGGCAAGGGTTCATCTCCTCTCTCTACACTTAAATTCTGCTATCCATTTTGACGGATGAATATGACGAAACAATCGCTAATGTAGCCATATCATCATGGATGGCTTTTGATGATAGCCCTTCTTATGGTGTAATGACGGCACGCTATCGATTTGCTCCATTCGCGGAAATGTGTCCGATTACTGTTAATAAATTTATAAATCACAACTAATTATCGCACGTTTCGAACTTCACACAATGAACTAGTCTGAACTGAACTAAATATGTGGGTAGATTTGATTTTTAGAATTGAATGGATCTGTGTTAAGCGATGCACAATCCACCTCATACGTTATATATTTGAGCCGTGTAGTGGCGGTGTTAGAATATTCACTACCCCATATCGTCCCGTGGGTGTCGTAAGAGGCGACAGAAAGAAACTGAAACAGTAGATGGGCAACAGCATCTTCCTGATAACAAATAAAAATTATAAAAATTGCAGTTGGCAATCCGCCTGACCGAGCGTGGTAACCGCAGTTTTTTTTATTCTCTAGAAGTTATTAAGTACTAAGTACGGGACGTTGTGGACGATGTGGACGAGTGGATTCTTACATCGCCACTGCACGGTCGACGCTTCACGTAATTTGATACAATTTTTAAAAGCAAAGATTACTAAGGCAAACTTTATATAAATTTTCTTGAATCAACAATAATAATGTCTTCGTCTAGATTAAAAATAAGTATTAATCTACTGCTGTATGCATTTTCAAGAATGATGAAATTTTTTTTGTTCATTTTATTTTATTGGGACAAAAACAGTTACACCTTAATGTTATACAAGACTATTACTAGAAATACTTAACATACTCGTATAACCACACCAATGCTCACAAAGTAAAATTATGACTTAGCCTTATGTTTAACACAGCCACATGCATCTTGAAAGGTGTTTCCAAACTCACCTGCTCACCACTCTCGGTAGGTTGAAGGGGCCATAAGAATGTTATAGTCTCAATATAGTAAGCTTCATATTTTTTTAAATATAGTATTAATTAAAATATTGCATTTAATGCATTTAAGCAAATACCGTTTCCTATATTTGTATATGATGAGTACAATGAACGCGTTCCCATTGAAAAGCGCGGCTATCAACAGCGATAGGATGAGGATGTCTGGAATAAGATAATTGAATGATGTACTGTTAATAGAATAAGAAGAGGAGGCAAACGAACAATCGGCTTACCTGATGTTAAATGACTACCGCCGTCCATGAACAACTGTATCACCAAGAATTACTGGTGCGTTGCTGGCTTTTAAAAAGCAGTAGGCTCCTTATATGTAGATTACTAAATTTTTCGGTCTGGCAAAAACGCCTATGGTAGCCGTTTCAACAAAGAAGTCGTACGAAGGAAAACTTCTGATGGTAGAAGGTAGAAGATGATATGGTTAGGTACTAGGTAACTACATTGAAGAACAATTTACATCTATTATGTATATCCATTATATATCTAATATAATGGATTTCTGGAAATCAGTGCAGCATGTAAAAGGCTAACAGCACTAACATCATCAGAAACCAGAAGAATGCAGCATGCGACTTGTTTTCGTTATTTAAAGATATTAAAATCAATTAGTTGATATACGCGTGAAAAATAAAATTGATGTGGCTAACCTAGGTTGAAGAGCAACTTATTAAATTCATGGATTTCCGGAAAGTTATGTTAGGATTTTTTACCTAATAAAGTAATATTTACGAATTTTTAAGCTGTCAAATGATTCATGCGAAGTTTCTATTTCGTTTCCAATTTCTTTATTTTTTAATCTTATTATAGTGTTTTGATATTTTATTTTAGCCGCTTACCTGCTAACTCGTTTGTCACTCTTTTATTTAGCTAGTGCCTTTTTGCCATCTAAAATTTTTCACCCAAAGACTTCTATGTACTTGCCCAAAGGTGGGATCGAAGTCAAGTAATTTATTATTAATTATATTGCTAAAGAAATATATTTTAAGCACGTAAGAAATAAATTATATACACATAAACAATTGTAGTTCTATTAAAATAGTGGTGCACATTCTCTAAATACTAGGAACAAGCACAAGATAGTAATAATAACTACTCAACTCCAAAGATTCAGTAGTTCCTTAATGTGGCAATGTATATTTACTTTTACAACGGAGTCCCAGATACTGTGCAAGACTTAACAAAAACTATATTTTTTATTAAACAAAAGCTGAATGAAAAGGGTCGAATACATGAACAATAATAACCCCTGGGAATTAGGTGATTGCTACCATGATGTTTCTAATTGATTTCATATTTAATATTTAATTGTTCAACATAAATTGTCAAATAGTCGTAACAATGTTTAAAAAACAGTCCCGCTGGGTTTTTTGCTGACTCTTCTCAGGACAGAAGATTTTTTCCAAATTAGTAGTAGAAGCATAAATGACATACAGTAAGTATTTTTGTAATATATATTTAATAAAATTATTCTATATTTACTTACGCTGGACCTCCGCTTCGACCTCTGCAAGGTGAGCGGATCTGTAGGTTCGTTAGAGGGAGTAAATTGGCTCTCTAAGCTGTCAGCGAGGCATTCGGCATTTTCAGAGTCGTCAAAGGCGAGACCGGGGTTTCTTGGCCTAATGAGAGGCGGCATAAGTGAGGATTGTTCTGCTTTCAGAGCTCGCGTCAACTGCCAGAAGGCAGTTTGTGATGGCTCGATGTCCTTCAGCAGATTGTCCCACTTATCCTGTCTAAACTCTTTAATGCGCTGTTTCACCTCGTTTTGGAGGTTGCGCAGACGGAATTTATTATCTATAGTACGATAGTGATAGTATTGTCTTAGGGCCGCGTTTTTTGCTCTAATTCGTTGTCGAATATCACTCGTCGGTGTTGATTGCTCGACACACGAACCTTACGAGAACATTCTTCAAATGTAGAAGTGAGGTGAGCCCGTAGGGCGCTAATCGCCTCGTTGGCCTCCTCAGGCGAGTCTATCTTGTCCGGGGTTTTTCTCTAAGTACTGGAGTTCGTAGACTCGAGTTTGACCTTGAGCTTACTCCAGTCTACGATGGTTTTGATCTGAAGGACCTTACCTGACCCAGCTGCAATAGGACTGGTCTATGGTCCGAGTCGACTTCTGATATTGTTTCAATAGATAATAACGACAAACGGACATCTTTGAGTATCGCTACGTCAAGTACGTCCGGTTGGTGACTGGTAGTCACTTGGTGAGATTGCCTCTTTGCATAACAATCTATGGCAAAGTTTAGTTAAGAAATGTTAGCACTTCTAATAAGAATTTCCGGATCCTCTTTTAGAAACAAAAATATTTTAGAATCAAGATTTTGATTATTGTGATGCTTTTATTTATAGAAAATGATAAATTGGATTTTGCTTATATTAGAAGGCAGTCTAAAGCTGCTTGTTTACTCTAAAATCCAATAACAATTTCGATCAAGTGTCAATTTCAATCCAATGTAATTACAATGTTGACAAATTACCATACTCTCTAAAACAATTTTGCTAACACTGGATTGAAATCGGATTTGCGCTTGTATGGGCCAAAATTTTTTTCTTAAACCATCAAGCCAGCTGTTACTCTCGTACACTCTCGTGAACAATAAGCATATATCGTAAAGGAAAATATTAATTTGTCTTTTCCATTACGATATATTTGCTAGTCTGTAATAAATCCTTTGTAACTTATATATATGAACATTAAAGGCCGTCCACATATATAGAAATTCCGTTTCGGGATTCCGTTTCGGAATTCCGAACGGGTCGGCCACACACATACGGAATCCCCTATGTGTGTGGCCGAAGCGACAAACTCAACATCTTTTCACACATTTCTTGTAAAAACCGCTCGACCGCTCTTTGCGAACCTTAATTTCTTTTTGCTGTAAAGTACGTGCATTTTTCCTTTTTTGTTATAAATGAAAAAGGTTTCTTAAGGCCGGCCACATACATACGGAAATCCGTTTCAGGATTCCGTTTCGAAATTCCATTTTGGATTCCGTAAATACATCACACACATACGTTTATTTCCGTTCGGAATAACAAGGCTCAGTTGAGAGACGTTAGCCATTGAGTCTATACATTCTGCCAGCGAATAATGACGACGATTTTCCGATTGCGATTACATTGTTGCTGTATCATTGTTATTTGATGCATCCCTTTATCACCCTAAGATTGCAATATAGTCAATATTATGTAAAAAGACCTATCTATCCAGAGATATTTCTTTAAATATGCATGTCTGTCAGCTCTTTCGACGAATTATTAAACGAAATAAGAAGAAAGGTTACGAAAAGATATAAACATATAAGATTATACGTAAAAACATATTACATAAACACACCTACTCATTTCAGTCGTGCGAAGCACACTGAGCGCGTTCCGTACGGAATTTACGAATGTGTGTTGGACTCATACAAAATCTATGGAAGACTTGTGTTCGGAGCGGCTTTTTTCCGTGAGGGATTCCGAACGCACAGGCGGTCATGTGGAATTTTGAATCGGAGAATATTCCGTACGAAAAATTACTGTACGTGTATGACGGGTCCTTGATTTTATATGGACTTGCTGCGTTTGGAATTCGAATCGGAATTTCGAAACGGAATCCCGAAACGGAATTCCCTATGTATGTGGCCGGCCTTACTCTATTATTTCAAATCTTCTTTTGTGATTTCAAACAAGTTTTTTATAAGAATGTCTGAAGTACTTAGAAACGTTAAGTGCTGATTACTTATTAGTTTGAAATAGTTCATCTTCGCAGTAACATGGCTACGTCCAACTCTTGTACAAATTGAAATTTTCGACAAGTTTCCGGAACAAAATGTAGGAATGGGAAAAGGTTTGATACAGTCAAATCAAGCAAAAATTTAAGAAGTAAGTCTATTATAACTCCTTTTTACCCGTTATATTTAAATACTCTATGCACGGTTTTGAGTATAAGGCAGAGAAGAAATATGCCTTAAAATTGTTTGTTCAGCATAGCAAATCCATGAGATGCAGGATTCATAAAGCGACCTGCCTATGTTGTCTGCGTTGGACAAGCGATTAATGGCAGTTATGGGGCAGTTTGCTGTTGCAAACTCAACTCGCAGTTGATTCTTTTCTTCACCCGGAAATTTTTTTAGAAGTAATCATTTTATTGGTATCGTTACCGTTACAGCCTATTAAAGTCTACTGCTGAATATAGGCCTCCCCTTTAGATTACGCTTGGCAAGCGGGTTGACAACCGCAGTTTATTTTTATTTTTAGATGTTATTAGGAAAACGCTGCTGCCCATCTGCAAATTTGTTTCCCTCTGTCGCCTCTTACGACACCCACGGGATAATATGGGGTAGTGGATATTCTTACACCGCCACTACACTTTAATTTTTATTTATTATTTTTTTAATTTTGTCTTATTAGAATATTTGTATTCTCTCCGTAGCTTTATAGATAATTTTTATAATAATATGCTTTTGTTTATTTTAGAAAATCCACATTCATGTGATACAACGAATCCGTTTGGCTTCTCAAATAAATCTAGAGCTAGAAAAAGAAGTAGTGGTAGGAAGTTGTACTTCCCTTGTTCTTGTCACCTCCCAGATTACCACAAACTGCAATAAAACAGCAATAAAAGTAAGTATTTTTCATTATAATAGAATGTAACTAACTTATACAAAACTGAATTCATACTACAATTTATGAAATTTAAGTACATCTGGGTCCCTTTAGCTTTTAGTGGTTACAGAATTGCAATCTGTATGCATTATACTTATCGGTGGCCTTAAAAGGTCACAGATTTTTTACTAACAACCTTTCAACAATGTACATAAAAATAAAACTACATACATATCGAAAATACAGGTAAAATAAAATTACCTGTATTTTTGGTTTAACAGCTCAATTTTATTACTGCAAGCCCCTGTAAATTTGTGTTACTAGTTATTTTCGGGATAAATTGAATGTGGATGGAGCAAATCAGGGCGTGTGTACCATGATGTAGTGTATTACGTCTCTTCCAGTATCAGTATGTCTTATAGTATCAGATGTTTGAATTTTTTATTGAATGAAAGACTACACTGCACTTTTATTGTGGATTTTATAGGAAATTATCGTGTTTTTAAATTATGAATATTTTAAACTTGATACATTTAAAAAAAAAATATGAATATATTAAAATAAATATTTGGTTTTAAATTTAGTTGAAGTTAAAAAACTCGTATTCTATCGCATAAATTCAATAAACCGTTGTGTAGGAGAAAATATTCTATCTTTGTCGATATCAGAAGTTTTGCATAAAATAAATTACAATGTCATTAAACTGTTTGTTCCACTACAAGTTATATTAACTTTTAGTGGGAACAAACAGTTTAATGTACAAATAATTAATATAAAATTTTAGAGGCACTTCCTGTTATCTGTGTTTATTAAAACATTTTGTACATTTAAAATAAAAAGAAACAAAACTTTCCACCTCCTGCTTCAAATTTGAAGACACCTCAAAATGGTATCTTATTTGAATATTAATATTTACAGCAAAATGGGCCTGAATAAGATACTTCAAGCTTTTGTTTTATTCATATCATGTTAATACCTCAATATACACAATACCTTACCTTTCGTAAGTTTGTTAAGAGCTTTATTACAAGTTGCGTGTATTTCAGTTTTATAGAGAAAATTGCTTTTGATAATTAAGCTTGAGTGCTTAAAGTACTGGTGATGAATTTTACAATTTTAAGTTTTAAAATCTTTGTTCATTATTATCCAAGTTTCAGAATTGAGTAGAAGTTAACTGAATGATTTTATATAAAACAATTAAGTACTACAGATTAGATGAGAATCTCAAATTAATTTGTATTGCGATTTAATGTTATTACAGAACCATCTAAGAAAGTTCTCGCCAATTTCACATCTGCCATCGTAAGTTATAGATATAATAAGACTTTTCTCATACTGATTGTTTCATTTCCGTCGCAGTTAATATTAAATTTGGGTGTTAAATTTGGTTACATGAAGTTTCCGCGGTCCTGCACATGTTTCAATCAAAAGAAAAGGAAAATAGGTACTTTATGCAACATTGTTACCCAAAAGAGCGTTTTTCTTTTAAAAGTATGTAAGTTTTGGAGTTATGCGGATGCAAAGCTGGTGCAGTAGCGATTTTGTTAATTGTGTATATCTTTTGATTTTATTTTGTCTCTGATTGTTAAATTATTGAAATCTTATGTCCTTTGCTTGTGCATTTTTTTTAAATATCGAGAAACTGAAATATCTCTTCTTTTAAACCGACTTGCATGTCATATAAGATGTAAGTCAAGCAAGATCAAGTTATAATATTACAAAATTTTAAGCAAATATTTTAATAAAAATTAAATACTTGCAAACGGGTAATTTATTTCTGTATCTGAGGCCATTTTGTGTGGCTTTAGATGTAGAAACGCACAACAGTGCATTAACAAAATAGGTACTTAAAGACATTTCATCTTAGTTTTCAGGTCTCACAACGCATCTGTTGCTCTCTAGTTACAGATATTTATCCACTTACCATCAGGTGGACTGTGGTCATGTTTGTCGTCCTTTTTTATAAAAAAATATAAATGAATTTCTTCATTTCCTTAATTTTTAATTAATAACTTCATAACACTTGAAAACTAATTTCAAACTATTATAATCTTTATATATAAAAATCAATTGCTGTTCCTTAAACTCGCAAAAACTCAAAAATGGCTGGACCAATTTTGATGATTTTTGTGTGATTTCTCGATCTTGACAACAGCAATACCTACCTGATCCAATTGTGAATCGTTTAGATCATATAGGGACCCACTATATGACCTAAACGATTCACAATTGGACCAAGTAAGTGGCGCTGTTGTCGAGATCCAGAAATCACCCGTGCAAAGCGAAGTGCGTAAATAAAAATAAAAAACATATTTAATAAAACATAGTATGTAATCCTTTAAGTAAATATTAAATGATAACGGTTTTTTTATGTATGATAACGGTATTTATATCAAATATAATATATATGGTGAGTTATATGAACGTTTCAAACGCACCAGACCCGACTATTCTAATACAGGAAAAACTAAAAACGTTGAGGAATTTTTTAAATTATAGGTATATCATCGACCGTCTAGGGCCTGGCAGTTATGTTTATTGATGTCAGTTGAACAGCGAGGTACGAACGTTGAAGCTAAAGTCGGACAGATTTATGACCGGTTTTAGCATCATTTTACTATTTTTAACAGAGTTCTAAAAATGAGAAGGTTATTTATTCGACGCGTATGTTTTTTAAGTATGTTCACGGATTGCTCGGAAGCGACTGAAAATATTTTAATTTAATGATTCTGCTTTTAAATAGGCTATACTTTAGAGGTGCTCTCACTTAAAATAAAAAAAATTCACCGTAAGGGTTGAAAAATAGGATGAAATTTTTAATGTGTTTTTAATGGTTGTGACCTTAAAAAAATCTTTAGTCCACCCAAGAGGGTAAAAGTTAGCCTTGATTCTTCAATACAACATTTGTCTTAACACCGACTTCAGAAGCTATTATGTGGAAACAACATCTGCAGCGTGGTGAAAAAGTTTTCTAAATATATCTTGCCAGCCGGCCATTCCTGAGAAGGTTTAATTTTTGCTAAAATTTGTTTTCATTATTATTGATGCGTCTTCACTCTGCTTTAACTTATTCACACAATATATTTGTTTTGTAGTGACGATGGTTCATAGCTATGTTAGATTCCGATAGATGACACTGTGTCAACAAGTTATAAAAAAATAATCACAAAATCTGGATTTCACATGTGCGCTGTCGACTACAGCTAATAGATTTTATATTTACGCAGGAAAAAGTTACGGAGCGAACATATTATTATCAATGCCCTGAGAAAATCGTTTTATAATATACAACGAGGTGATCTCAAAATTTGTCACGAAACACTAATGATGTTGGTAAAACGAAGTTCACGCAAGGAAAGCCGCGGAAAAAGCTAGTATACTATAAACTAGTGAATATGGTCTATGAAATATTTGTTACAAGCATTGTTATGGATGGAGTCATTTAAAGTAACGACTATTATTTAAACGTCACGTCACGTAGACTGGCGCCAACAAATAGCGCCATTTCTGCTGTTATTTTCGTCCGAGGTTCTATTTTATAAAATTTAACGTAAAAATATTATTTGCAAGTAGTTGCTTAATCTAATGTAAAGTTTTTTTACATCAAATCTTTAATGAAATTGCTAATATAAGCAGATGTACAAACGCCATATTTTTTGTTTTCTTTTTTCTTTCGTGAGTTAAATATTTCATAAACTAAAAACTTTCAAAAATGCTAATAAAGCCCAGTTATACCGTCGTTTTTAAATATCCCAAAAACAAATTTAAGGAACAAAAAATAAACAAAAAAAGCCAAAATCCTTCTTATATTTTTTTAAATAAAAATTATAATCAGTTCAGTTTAGGGGGAGGAAACATTGAAATACAGGATCATAATTTCCTCTTGGTAGAGCTCGGTCAGCACTACATCATTAGATCGTTAATAAACCATTCTTTAAATTTCTTGCAGCCCGGATATCTTCTGAAGGTAAATCTCAACGAGACTACGACGATAGTTTCCTAATCCAGCATTGGCCTGTAACGGGCTGATAAAGAAGAAGAGAAGAAGATTTCTTCTTCTCTTCTTGAAGGCCCTTTCGAAATAGCGCCGAGACATTTCCTTGAAATTATCAGAGATCGTCGGAAGTTGACAGTCTCTGTGCAAGTCGAACTTTACTGGTACCACCGAGCTCCGGTGGCTATGCGAATGAATCTATTTTGGACGATTTGGAAGACTTACAAATTTCGATGAGCCGCGTGCGCGATAGCTATGCTTGCGTAGGACATGATAGGTCTTACGTACGCTTTGTAAATATGGAGCTTGTGTTTTAAGGACAGTTTGCTCTTGCTGTTAACTAGCGGGTGGAGGCGACTAGTGACGAATTTGGCACGGTTGCGGACATTGCGAATGTGTTTCGCGATTGTCATACCGTGGTCAAATGTGACCCCTAGATATTTGGTCGTTGATTGCCAGGGGATCTGGCGGCCGTACGGGGTGATCGTACCTATCGATTTCTTGGAATTTTGCTTGGACGATTGAGAAATGTATTGCTACACTTTTCTCGGGATTCACTTCGATTCTCCATAAGCGGAACCAATCGCTTGGCGGTTGTTTGGAGCATATTGGTGAGAATTATTTTGCTATGATTGGCGACGAAAAGTGCCGTGTCATCGGCGAAAAGAGCAGTATTAACTACTGGCTCTTTAGGAATGTCACTCGTGAAGAGTGTAAGGAAGAGTGGGGGAAAGAACAGAGCCCTGAGGGACTCCAGCCTTGAGGAAGCGCTTTGTAGATCCGGCTCCCTCTATTCGATAGCGGAAGTAGCGATTGGCAAGAAAGGCTCTGATGATGTGAGTGAGCTTATCGGACACGTTGAGTTTATACAGATTGTAAAACAAGCCGTCGTGCCATACGTTGACGAACGCTTTTCCGACATCGAAGAAGAGAGCGCCGGTGGTAGGAGGTCCTACGGCCTCTTTTTGAGAGGTTGAAGCCTTTCGGAATGTACTTTTTAAGGCGATGTAACTGATTTGTACACGAGTGTTCGGGTCTAAAGCCGAATTGCTCTTCTAGAAGAAGCTTGTTAGCGAAGACGTGTTTACGAAGGCGATTCAATATGAGTCACTCGTAATATTACTGTAATTGGATTAAAAACCGTTGTAAACTTTCCCCGGAATGCTGAGTCTAATTGGTCTATAACTAGAGGTTAAGTTGCGCGGTTTCTCCAGTTTCGGAATTCCTATTACTTTATATATACCTTGTCAGGTATCCGGAAAGGAGTAGCTGGACAGAAGAGCGTTGAAAATGCCTACTAGGAGGCATACGGCATACTTTGTCGACTGTCACAGGATCTAAAGCGTCGCCCGCAGGTGGTAGTGCAGACTTACCCTCAACCTCCGCTTCGAACTTTGCAAGATGAGCAGGATCTATAAGTTCGCTAGAGGGAGTACATTGGGTCTCTAAACTCTCCGCGAGGCATTCGGCCTTTTCAGAGTCGTCGGGGTTTCCTGGTCTGATGAGAGGCGGCATGGGTGAGGACTTTTCTGCTTTCAGAGCTCGAGTCAACTGCCAGAAGGCAGTTTGAAATGGCTCGATATCCTGCAGCAGATTATCCCACATAATATCATGTCTAAATTCGGCTGGCGCTGTTTGCGCAGACGAAATTTGTTAATTATTATACGATAGTGATCGTGTTGTCTTAGGCCCGCGTTCTTTCCTCTTATCAGCTGTCGAACATCACTTGGAAGCTTGAAGTGTCGATTACTCGACACACGAACCCTACGAGAGGATTCTTCTACCGCTGAGGTGAGGTTAGCCGATACGGTACTTATCGCCTTATTGACTTCCTCTGGTGAGTCTTTTCTGTCGGGAATTGTGTCCAAGTACTGGACTATCTATAAAGATCTATAAAATCTATAAAAACTAATCGGATAAAGCCACGGACTGGTGAGAATTCGGCGGCGAAGGAAGAAGAGCCTTGTGGGATGGGCTTCGGTTTGGGGGCCTGGGGGGGAGGGGGTGGGGTGGTATTGTCCGTGAGGTGACAAGTGCCGACGATTTCACCCAAGTCGACTGTACAACCAGTGCATGTTGCCAGTGATGACTTATAGAACTGAGACGTGGTCTTTCACTGCTGGCCGTATGAGGAAGCTTAAGGTCGCTCAGCGAGCTATGGAGAGGGCTATGCTCGGGGTTTTTTTGCGTGATAAACCAAAAAATGAGGATATCCGCAGTAGAACCAGAGGGACTGACATAGCCCAACGGATTAGTAAGCTGAAGTGGCAATGGGTCGGCCATACAGCTCGAAGAACCGACAACCGATGGGGAAAAATGGTTCTGGAGTGGGAGCCTCGTACCGGTAGGCGAAGTGTAGGGCGACCCCCTACTAGATGGAGTGACGATCTGGTAAGACATGCAGGAAATCGATGGATGCAGGCGGCTCCGGACCGTGTTTTGTGGCATTCCTTGGGGGAGGCCTATGTTCAGCAGAGGACTTGTGAAGGGCTGTAATGATGATAACTGGGAGGTCGTAGACTCGAGTTTGACCTCGAGCTTACGTCAGTCCACGATGGTTTTGGTCTGAAGGACCTCACCTGCGGGCTGGCCCAGCTATATCAAGACCGAGTCGAGTTCTAAAATCGTTTTGAGTATTACTACGTCAAGGACGTCGGTCGGTGACTAGTAGCGAATGGGTAGTGGCTTGGATTCTTAGGCGCGATAATATCGAAGTTTAGTCGCTTCGTGAGATGAAACAATGCATTACCATTGGGATTGCTTGTAAGCGAGGAGGACTGCTTATTGTTGAGGTCTCAAGCTACAATGACACTGGGGCCTAGATTGAGCAATTCTATAATGTCTGATGCAACTATGCGTTTGAGTGGCGGTTGATATGCCGACACGATCGTAAGTGGCGGTTGGCCAGAGAGAGCTACCTTACATATATGTAGAAACTTCTACATAAGTTAACGGGGGAGCGTCGATCGGTACGCAGTAGACATGTATCATTCATTCATTTCTAGTGAGCCGATCATTCAAGTATTGATTCGTCTTACGAACCGGGCCATTCCGGTCGATCATTCAAAGTGAGACCCGTTCGATAATGTCGGTCATCGGACATTAGTTTACTTTTTGGTCGTAGGTCCTGTCAATCGTTTGATCCGGAACTTTCAAAAAATGTAATTTCAATCTTCAATACTTTGATGCGATCCGGGTCGAATGAACGAATCATTCGCGATTAACACATGTCTAGTACGCAGTGCTAGGACCTTTTGTTGTAAGTCAAGGTACGGCTGTACCTATCGATCTCGTCTTTTTGATCTCTGAGGCCGTTTGCATTTTGAGAGCGTGGTTTAGTTCTAACTAATATTTGCTTTAGTTTTAGGCTTGTACTGCCATTATGGTATTATTTATGAAGTCGTTAGACGGACTGGAAAGATTAGATTGCGTAGATTAGTCCTATATGCTCAATCGTAGCGTTGAGCTTATCCTGAGTGGTGGTGGCCAGAGAAGATAATTCAGCAACATTAATGTTGCTGATAAAGTCGCAGACTGATATGAAGCCACAGATCCCGATGACGGGGGCGGGCTTGGTGATAGTCTGAAGTGTGACTGTGTGCACTGAGGCAAGTGCGGGTTTGGGGGTAGGCTGTCGAGAGCGAGACAAGCTGGCTTGTTCCGTTCGTCTGGTATGGCTTTTACCACCGCGCTGTTTCCTTCGCGGCGCTTTGGAGCACCCGCGATAGTTCGCTGAGTGTTCCTCTTCGCCGCAATGTGTCAATGCGGCGAGGAACACTCGGAAAACTCTTGTTGTTATAATTGTTGTTATTATTTTCAAGCCAGAATCCTCCCTAAGACATATGAATAACTTCGGCTCCGTTAGAATAATACGTTTCAATCGCAATCAAAGTCACAATACACTCACTACATCTTAAAATAGTAATCACATCTCAAAAGCAGACAGTAATAGAGTTTTTGAGCGGAGGCTGCTAGCTTGAATTCAAGCTAAAATTCTCCCATTAAAAGGGCCATAACTCCTAAAGTATTAAGTCACTTTTTTTTCTTAAGTCACTAAATATCACCAATTCCTCACTAAATCTTGACACAATAAAATTATAAAACAATTAGGATATATTATATTCTTTTTAAAATTTCTGTACTTTTTTATATTTTTTGCTCTTAAAGCACAATTAAGAAAAATCAAATGACATTATAATAATTAAGAAAATTAAATAATATTCTTTTTAAATATTAATAAATATTTCGCTGGCTACTGAAAAACATGGCAACATATCTTTACTGTACTTTTTTCTTGTTTCGTAATATAAATAAATTTCATTACTCTAAAGAAATAAAGTTTATCATAGGGATTTAGGATTCAGTTTCAATTGGACGACGGTAGTTCTTTTAAACTACTTTGTTGTTTGAATTGCTCTAACTCCTTTGATAAATTTTACTGCTTTTTTCCTTACTTTCAATGACAAAAATATACATTTACAAGTGCCATACTCGTTATACACTTTCTCTCTGCAGGAGGGTAAGAGCGTGCAATTGTCACCACCTATTTACGGCGGAACTTAACTAATATACAACAGGCACAACGTTATCAGATAATAAATAAAAATATCTCGGATGTTTTAAAAACTGAAGTGACAAATAACCTTATGAATACTGCAGTCCATGGACAACTGCAGTCAACTTTAAAGAAATAAGGATGTAACTATACTTGCTCTCTGTAGTCTACCATTCAGACATCAGTGCAATCACTGCTATTTGGCGGCAGAAATATGTAGAGGGTGGCACACTCAGACGAACTTCTAGGCAGAAAAGGAGTCCTACCATCTAATAAATTTTGCGAAAAAAATTGTATACGTTGGGCAATTAACATGTTAGTACCCAGTTGACCTAGCTTAGTAAGCTTATTAAAAAAAATTCTAACGTAGGGTACTATGTTAGAATTTTTTAATTTTTACACAAAATTAAGAATATTATTTAAATAAAAGTTGCAAATTTTTTGTGTGTTACAAAACTACCCGTAAAGCCGAAAGGAGGTTAAATGGGGCCTTATAACGAGTCCATTCACACATTATATTTAAAAACAGCTAGTAACGCTGTATAACCTACCCCAAAAAAATAAATAAAATATTATTTTCACTTATATGCAAAACCCTATTTCAGTAAAATTAAAGTATACTACATGAGAATGTATACATTTCTACCTAATTCGCCTAACGACAAAAATTTTAAAAGACCTAACCTAATGAAACAACCTAAACGAACACTTACTTTTCATAATAAACGTCAAATTTACAGAAACGGCTCAGTGTGCTCCTTGCTCAATACACAACCTCGCTCGTTGGGATATGGCGTGTGCATTTGCACTATCGTCGGTGTTATTGATATGAAACCGATCTAACACGCTGTTCCATCTCGGCAACCGTTGGGCAATCGAATACACTCTGTCCTTCACCAACCCAAAAAGTCCAAAGTGTGAGGTCCGGAGAACGAGCAGGCCATAGCACCGGTCCCCGCGGCCGATCCATCCTCGCGGAAAGCGAACGTTAAGATTTTCTCGCGTTGCGAGCAAAATGTGCCGGAGCTCCATCATGCTGAAACACCATGTTTATTGGTTCTCAAAGTAATCCCAGTCAGCCACAGGAAAGTCGTCAATCGCCTCTTCGAATTCCGTTGGCATAATGACGGGACCGATGACATGCCCGTCATAAAGGCCAGCCTACACATTCAGCCGCCACTGGTGTTGGAATCTGCCCTGCCGTGAAGCATGTGGATTCACGCGGCCAGTCCTGACCTCGTGAATGTTGCCTCGTCCGTCCAAGAACATAGTTACGTAATTGGGTTTTCCTCTAACTGCCTGAGTACCACTCCCAGAAGTTCCTCTGGTGCAAAATCGGAGGGTATCAGCTCCTGTGTACGGCGATAGTGATAAGGGTGACGATTGTCGTCACGAAGAATTCGCCAAACTGCAACATGGTTTATACCGAATGTTGTTCCGGCTCGCCTCTTACTTGTGGTCGGCTCTTCTTCAAAATGCTCTAACACTAATTCAGCCTGCCTGGCGTCGACACTTTGCTTGGACGTCCACTTCCAGTAGACCGATGAAAAGAGCCGGTGGAATGTAGTCGTCTTGACATGTTCAGAAAACACTGGTACGAAGGAAGCAGTCGCTGTTCAGTCTGGGTCTACCATCGATAAATCGTTGCCGATATAGATCGCGAGCATGATTTAAATTACTATCTATGTATATATAATGATGCTTTATATTCCGAGTTATAAAGCATCGTTATTTTGCAAAAAATGTTGGAAAAAAACTCGAAACAGTTGTAGGATATCGATTAGAAGATTTGAAATTGACAACATATTTTTTTTTCCAACTTGACATTTTTTGAAGCCAGCACTTGAGTATAATGACATCCTTGTATTAAGGTAGCAAACATTTATGAATAAAAAATAGAAAAACTACTAAAGTAGACAATTATTAGGTAAAATAGGTACGTAGGCCTTTCTGTTAAATAATCTGGTTCCCTGACATGACAGCTTACTAGGGTTGACAAAATTTTTGGCTTTGATAATTAATTATATTTTTACGGGGTATTTTGTATTTTGTATATATATATATATATATATATATATATATATATATATATATAATTTATATTTATATGTATGTCATAATTGTTATATTGTGATTCACTTCATTATGATGACCAGACGACAACTCTTTAGTGATGTCTCAGTGATCGCGTGGGTGAAAGCTGGTAGCGATTACCGAATGGTTAGAAGGCACATGAACCTAAACGTTAAGTTGGAGGTCTCGTCTAACGATCATCCGTCGCCCTCGTGCTCTAATCCAAGGTCCCGAAACATTTCAGCTCGAGTTACAAAACCGTTTTCAGTGTCTAAAGACTGCAATAAAGTTGACGATATGAATGATAAGCTCGTGAAACTGTCGGAGCTAAGTTCTGCAAGACCCGCCGAAAGAACAAAAATTCTCCGATCCTCACTCTTTCTGGCTGTTACGACTGCTGCTGTGACGGAAATGAAGCTGCAGTCTTCAACAGATTTGACAACGCATAAGGCTGAACAGACAGATCTCCAATGCATGCGGCGGGACTTACGCAACAATAGCTTGTATTGAAGAAGCGATTGAACCTAGGCTCCAAAGTCTTTGCCAGAGATCTGTCTGCCAGAAAACCAACTGTCAAAGTTGAAGACCGAGTGTGCAGCATCGTTGCCGTGACATCTGAGATTTTGGTGAGATTGAGAGAATCTATTGGCAGCTATACGTCATCGTTGGAGCCACGCAAGTGTGGTAACAATCAAGAGCAGTCTTATCCGACACTATTCCGATGATATCGCGGACGTTAGTCTGAGCGAGATAAGAATGCCTTCAGCACCTTAAAACGGTTCTTGAATAGCAGCCTCGTACTGGTAGGCGAAGTGTAGGGCGACCCCCCACTGGATGGAGTGACGACCTGGTAAGACATGCAGGAAGTCGATGGATGCATGTGTTGTGGCATTGCTTGGGGGAGGCCTATGTTCAGCAGTGGACTTGTGAAGGGCTGTAATGATGATGATGATGATTGACCACTTATCATCAACTACTGGTAACTCGTTTTTTATCCTAAAAGAAAACATTTTTTGATGCCATTAATATAATGTATAACAAAACTTACAGAATGAGAGATAATAATTGACGATGATCCCAGCTGATAGTAAGTGATGAAGAGATGGCTTTGTACACGTGGTAGAGCTATGCTGCAGCAATATTATATTTGTAACACGAATGGGTCGGCTCGACCAGGAAACGACTATGCTCTCACAGAATACCAGCTTAAAATGGCAACTTAATGTTGCTACGTTTGTATGGTGAGCGTAGAGAACCGAAGCCCTTTTTACTGGAAATGAGGCATTTCATCTTAGTCCATAGGGGTAACAACGCATCTTCATTTTGATTCTTAATCGATAATAGATGTATATTTATAGACATATACATCTATTCTCGATTAAGAATCAAAATGTCACCTCCACTTATCATCAGGTGGATTGTGTGCCCGTTTATCATGGTAGTTTAGTTCTAGATGGTAAATCGCTCTAACTTAGAAAAAAACCTTGAGGTCAAAATTTATTCGAATGGAAAGCCAAATGCTAGCAAATCATTTTAATATTTTGTTTTAAGTATGAAATCCTGAAATGCGTCTTGTTGCTCGATGATGAAATGGACGTGGGCCTTTTCCGTTATAACTGAGGATTTTCCATAAACGATACGACGGGCATGCGGAATGGCGAATGCAATAGTAGTTAGCTCTGAAATTCATCAGTCTAATTTACGTGTGTCTTAAAATAAATAAATAATATACTTATTTTAAGCCAATAGTTTCGTACCGGAAAATGTTTCACTCTGTTGTATTTCTTTGAGTCGCCGCATTTGACGCCTATGACCAAATTGAGTGATAGTATCTTTGACGCCACCACCACATGCCAAATTTATTAATGCCACCAGATGTGCCACCTGTCTGCAATATCGAAGTCATTGCCTTATATTGAGCTGAGAGGGTTATTTGCATACCATTAAGAAATGAATAACCATTTAATTTTTTTTTGTCCAACTGTGTATCTGTTCGGGCTAATCTTTGGAATGGCTAAATCGATTGAAATGAAACTTCACGAATAGGTAGAGAGCGATGCCATGAGTAATCTTGGCTATATTATTTTATTCGAAAAATATGACTTTTTTGGAAGTAACTAAAAATTTATAAAATAAAATGCTCTTTCACTAATTTAAATTAAAGAATACCACATTAATAGATCCTATCCAGGCGAAACCAGGGCGGATCAATATTTAATAATAACTTTCTCCTTACAAAGTTTCCGTTACGGTGACCAGTCTCGACGTAGACCAGCCATCTACGCAGGACGGTATTAGACCAACGACTTCGACCTCGGGGCGCAGTAACCGTTTACGACCTCTAGGCTAACGGGGCAGTCAAATGTATTAATATAATATTGTACATAATATTTAATATAACATAACATAAATAATAGTTTACGACTTAACTGTTTTTCATTATCATCATCTTCATTATAGCCCTTCACAACTTTACTGCTGATCACTCCTAAGAATGTTATGAGCCTGCCCCAAGGAATGCCATAAAGCTCTGTCCAGAGCCACCTGCATCTATCTGCGAATTCATTACAGCCTATAAAAGTCAATTACTAAGCACAGGCCTTCCTCATAGTTTGCCTCATATGGGGGCTATATTTGCCTTAATTGCCACGGTTTGCAACCGCAGAGAGGAAAAATGCTGTTTGCCATTTCCTGTTTTATATTCCTTTGTATATATAAGTGTGTATGCTTTATGTTCTGAATTTTGAGTGTGTCATGTAATGGAATTTTTTATTTAGTTTTCACACACAACTAGACGTCTAAATAATCTGAAATTTCATCTTATCGCAGGGTAATGAAGAAGGGATGACAATACAATAAATTCACGATAACTCACTAGGATCATCACAGCTCCTGATCTATTATAAAAAAGAAAGAAAGAATATTTTTTCTATTTATTTGATTCACACATTTTACACACAATTCAAGAAATATACAAATGCAAGGGCCAAAAATATGCATGCACACGTCTAAGAATGCTTCCGCATAAAAAATTATTAATAAGCAGTACATGTACCTCGTTATTGAATAATGAAGCAAAAAAAAAACAAATAACAAATTAAAAAAGAATTAAAACTTAAAATGTGACATCAAATAGTTCTCTAACACAGCATAATGCTGCAAAGGCAGCGCTGGATTTCAGTTGGAGCCTTGTGACTTCACTGACAAGTAAGTGTGTGAACCTCCAATTGTCCAACAATTACGCGTAACTACGAATTACAGACTTATTAATAATTACTAGCTAGAGAGTAGTGCTAACGAACACAGTTAATACACACATACCGTATCAATGTTATATAGTAGATGTATAAATGTTGTATAGGATATATTTATATAATACCTACACATATACTTACACATAAATTATTTGAATCTATGGGAAGACATATTTTACTTTTTTTCATAAGACCTAAAACGCAAGCAAAGTAACAATAGAACTTATGATTTTAGTATTTACATAGATAATTTATATTCTGTACTCAAAAAGACGCCATGTTATGAGACCTGCTAGATTTTTATGAAAAAAAAATTAAATTAATAAACAATAAATAATCAAAGGTGGAAAAATTTACTTTGCCAAAATCCGCTCAATAAAATTTATTGAGCGGATTTTGGCAAAGTAAATTTTTCCAACTTTAATATAATGGATTTCCGGAAAGTAACGCCTAATTCTATTAATTATAATAAATAATCGTACATCAAATATGTAACAGAAAGAAATACCTTAATAATCAATAATATTTGAACATGGTAAATAAATAAATAAAAAGTGTAAAACAAAGCGCAAATTAGAATCAAATATTACACTTAAATTTCTTAGCTCTGAGACATGCTGTATAGGTTCGTTATCAATTAGAACTACGGGCTGAAACATTGATATATTTTAATTATTTTCATCCGTTCCTAGTATTAAGAAAATAGATTTTTGTGGATTTAGCACAAGAGAATTTTGCTTGGACCATAACAAAATACGTTTGAGATCTTCATTCTATGATTTGACAGCAGATTCACAATCTTGACGAAAAAATATTTATATATTTGCAAGTCATTTGCATATAAGTAATACTCACATTCTTTTATACAGTTAGTAATGTCTGAACTATATAAAATAAATAAAATAGGACCCAGGATAGATCCCTGTGAGACACCGCGAGGAACTAACTATGGATCAGACATAAGTGTTTTGCCATCATGTTTTGTTATACTAACATATTGCAATCTATCTGTTAAGTAACTATGAAACCATTGAACTGTGGAAGCATCAAATCTATGAAAGGATAACTTAAACAGTAGAAGAGTACAATTTATGGCGTCAAAAACTCGTGAGAAATTTAAGAGTAAGTATTGTGCCAATTCCCTTATCCTGGGCTGTTAGTATGTTATCAACAACATCAATAATCGCTGTTGTGGTGCTATGTTGCTTATGAAAACCTGACTGTGCCAAAGGTAAGATTTTGTGTAGCTCTAAATATTTGGTTAACTGCGCATAGATCACTTTTTCTAATACCTTAGACAGACAAAGCAAGATGCTTATAGGGCCTAGATCTTTTAAATAGGTAGCTTGTTTTTTCTTAGAGGCTTTACCACAGCTATTTTCCATTGATCGGGGAACGTAGAGTTGGTAATAGATTTATTCACAATACCTGAAATAATTTTCAATTTATGTGGCAGTGTCATAAGTAACATATCGAGTGTTATCTGATCCACACCTTGGGCGTTAGATTTCAAAATTTGAATTATTTTAGCTACGTGGTCCTCATTTGTTGTACTTAAATGAAAAATACCTGTTAAACTCATAGAAAGTAAGTTTTGAAATGTCTATATTATCATTACCAGGAATATTCAAAAAAATGTTTATTTATTATATCAGTATCATTACAATGATGTGGCACATTTATCTCAGCCTGTTTCTTAGTAATAATATTACATTTTATACTTTTCCATAGAGCTTTAGGATTATTAATTTTTTTATTATAGACGTTTCAAAGTATGCTTTCGTTTCAAAATGAATAGCATTAGTCACAAGGTTTTTTAAATCTTTATAGGAATTATAATATTTATCTAGTTTGGTTTTCTTATATCGCATGAAATAATTGTTTTGATACCTCATCGTGATTTTAACTATATCAGTAATCCATGGGTGAGTTTTTTTTTTAATTGTTCTAATTTATTTGGGGCATGAAGTTCAAAAATCGTTATTATAAATGAATAAAAATTTTGCTACCATATCATTAACATCGATGAGATATAAAATACTGTCCCAATCAATTCTGTTTAAATCTGCATTAAAATGGTCGACCAAAATCTGCATAAGTGGACGAGTGTAAGCCCAACGTGTTATTATCTTATTTTTTTTATTAGAAATTGAACGGATATCAATGCGTGTTGCCCTAATTGTGGTATATGTGACACTGTTGTATTACAAACACTAATGTCGGAGCATACCAAGTCAACGAGTGTTATATAATTATATTAAAGTCACCATGGGGGATGAAGCTGTTCGCGTTCGTAGGAATTACTTAATCCTAATTCCCTACACGTATCCCCTGGGTAGTGTTAAACGAACAGCACGAGGGTGAGAGGCCCGGCCGAGGGTTAGTTACCACCCACCTGGCAAAGACATACCGCCAAATGATGCAAGTCGTGTTCCGGTATGATGTTAGGTGAAATCCATTTCCTAGGGAGAATGGGTCTGGACAGTTGAGTTGCGCATAAGAACCGGTTGCGACGTGGCCGTTTCTTTGTGTCAGGTACCTGGTTATAGAGGTTAGCGGGATCCGATGCACGGTTGCACCGCTGGCCGACCGTAGATTGGGGGCCCAATTAATGAGGCATCCACTCATGAAAGGCTGCCCCGCCATCTTACAAAAAGTCTTGAGATGGCTCCACCATGCCGGTTGGCGACCGGAGGGGAGGGCCTCGTGGCGATTTCCAGGGGGTTCGGGCGTCCCCGCGATCTCCATGCTAGTTACCATCGATGATGTGACTCTGTTTGCGTCCCTAGGTTACATGTGTGTCGCCTTGTCCAACTGCCATTCTCTCAACCTATTCACTCCACCATTTATGACAAAAAAGGAAAAAGGAGAGTACGTTTGTACAGCGGCTGCACTCCCTCCCCATCAAAGTGCACCTCACAAACATCCAAGGCCTGCACTGTAATCTCAATGCAGTCCACTACCACCTTGAGACTGACAAGCCGCACTTACTCTTCTTGACTGAGACGCAGATCAGATATCCTCTAGATGCGACATTGGAGCATAATTTCGTTCAGCGCGCCGAAGTCTATGTTTACGTCCGCAACGATAAAATGATTTATTTGTGTCCACCGATCGCACAACGGTAACCAGGAGATAACTAGGCTGCTTGAATACCTCAGTGAAGCCTCCGATGTGGCTCTAAATTGGTATCCTAATGCACAGTTGGTTTTTCTGGGGACTTTAATGCCTGTCATTAAGACTAGCTGTTCACATACCAAAAGGCTGACCACGCTGGGAAATAGGCGTGGAATTTTGCCTTGTCGTTGGGGCTCTCCCAGCTAGTAAAACAAGCAACTTGTGAACCTGATGTGGAAGGGCACACAGTCAACTGCCTCAACCTTCTGCTGACGACCGATCCAGACAGGTATGATGTTCAGATTATCTCACCCTTGGAAACTTTTGACCACTGTCTGGTGAAATCTGTGTCGTTGTATTCCCCACCTAACTACGATTTCCACGGTGTGCGGCGAGTGTGGCGATACAAGCCGGCAGATTGGGATGAGATGTGCGGCATTTCTTTGCATCTTATCCTTGGCGGCAGGTCTGCTTCTTGTCTGAAGACCCATCGAGTTGCGCGGATGCCATAACTGATGTGATACGTCAAGCGATGGAGTATTTCATCCCCTTTGCTGACGTGCCCATTGGTAGTAAAGCTCGCCCATGGTTCAACGTCGAGTGCGTTCGTGCTGAAAAGCATAAGCATATGGCGTACTTATCCTGGGTTGATTCTCGAGCTCCGGATGTTAACCTTAAGAAAAGACCTTTTAACCAAGCCGCCTGGTCTTGCAAAAAGGCGTTACGGCAAACCAGTTTCGACCGCATTAAACGCATCGGTACAAAACTCTCTGTCAAACCACCTATCTGGCAGTAGAGTTTTTTGGTCTCTCGCTAAAGCGGTCGAGACAAACTTCTGTCGGTCTACACTGCCTCCGCTGGTAAAATGCGCAACCGACTAAGGAGAAAGCGGACTTATTTTCTTCTCTTTTTGCTTGCAATTCGCGTCTGGACAGTAGCAACAACGTACCATTTCAATTACCTAATTGCGGTGCCTCTATGTCAGAGGTCCGAATCACTAACAAGGAGGTTCTTTAAACCTTGCGAAGTCTAGACGTGAACAAAGCTAGTGGACCTGGTGGTATACCAGCTATAGTTCTAAAGGTCTATGCACCTGAGTTGTCTCCTGTGTTGACACGCTTATTCCGCCTCTCATTCAGGACTGGAATAGTGTCCAAATTTTGGAAGCAGGCCAATGTGCAGCCTGTGCCTAAAAAAGGTAGACGTACCGAACCTGCCAACTACCGGCCAATTTCATTTACCTCCATACTCTGCAAGATTTTGGAGCGTATATTGAACGCCCACCTCATGGCATACCTAGAGCAGAATGATCTGCTCAGTGAGCACCAGTACGGGTTTCGCCGAAATCGATCAACTGGGGACCTTCTAGCGTAAGCCACTCACATATGAGGCAAAGCCCTCGAGAACAACGGTGAAGCACTTGCTGTTTCTCTCGATGTTTCGAAGGCCTATGACAGGGTTTGGCACGCTAGTCTATTGGGCAAGCTTTCAGTGTACGGCTTATGTCCTGGCCTGATTGACTGTGTGAAGGAGTTTCTTTGTGAACGGTCTCTCCGAGTTGTCGTTGATGGCTGCTCATCCGATCCTGTGGTGACTAACGCCGGTGTTCCTCAGGGGTCCGTTCTCTCCGCAACTCTCTTCCTGCTGCATATAAATAATCTGCTCATTCCCGGTAACTATGGGTATGCAGACGACAGCACAGTTGTGGAGAGATACCAGCCAAGTGCCCGGGCCAGTGCCGAGCGTGTGAATCTCACACTACAGGCAGTCTTCGAATGGGGCGATGCCAATCTCGTAAGATTTAACGCCTCCAAAACACAAGCGTGTCTTTTCGCCGCTAAAAGGAACCCGCTCACCCTGGCTCCTACTTTCCGGAATGTATCCTTGGAGTACACTGACCACCTTCAGTTGTTAGGGGTTGAATTTTCTTCGAACCTCATTTATGGGCGGTTCATTGTGTCCAGAGCCAAAGCAGCCGCAAGGAAACTTTGTGTCCTTGCAAGGGAGCGGCGGTACTTCACGCCGGGGCAGCTTCTTACCTTATATAAAGCGCAAGTCCGGTCGTGAATGGAGTACTGCTGTCACATATGGGCTGATGCTGCAAAATGCCACCTGGCAGCGTTGGACTCAGTGGAGAGACGTGATAAGAGGCTCATTGGTGACCTTGATTTGGTTGAAACCAATCTTATCAGCCTCGAGCACAGGCGCAGAGTAGCCAGTCTCTCGGTATTCTATAGGATGTATTTCGGTGAGTGTGCGCAGGAATTACACGCTTTAATTCCTCCCTCTCCTTGCCACCATCGGATTCACCCCTTTATTGTCGATATTCCACGCATTAGAACCAAACGGTTTGCTTCATCTTTTGTAATGCGTACAGCAAAGGAGTGGAATAATTTGCCGGCGTCTATCTTTCCGTCCGAATACAATCTGTGCGTCTTCAAGGCAAGAGTGAATAGGCTTTTGTTACGCTAAGACAGTGCGATTTACCATCTAAGGCTGCATCACCACTTACCACCAGGTGGGATTGTGGTCAAGCACTGGCTTATAATAAGTACAAAAAAACCAACAAGGATGATTTTATCTGCTCTTGCGAATGAAACAATAGATGAAGTGAAAGCGTCCAGAAAAATATTTACATCGAGTCAAGGGGGACGATAAGCTGTGCCAATCATAATTTTCTGTGTGTTGGTCGTAAAAGAAAGCTACATTTGCTCCGAAGTTGTTGGAAGGAGGATGCGGGCAAGTGAGCACTGCGATCCCCGAGCGTATGTAAAAACCAAAGCCCGGTTACGTAATATCGGCACAACGGGCGCGCGGCTTTCCTCACACTCCCTCAACCATGTCTCATTTATTGCCAACCTGGGAATTATTTAAAGCAGCTATTAATTCGTCATGGCGTATACCCAGTGACCCAGCATTAAACAAACCAATATTGAGTAATTTGTTTTTCACTTTTAAAAAGTTAGTTGGATTATAAACGTAATTTTTGATTTCTATATAAATAGACGATCACAACATGTAATATAATGTAATATATTAAACCTATTAATATTATAAACGTGAAAGTTTGTGAGGATGTATGGATATTTGTTAGTCTTTCACGCAAAAACTACTTAATGGATTTTAATTAAACTTTACAATTATATAGCTCATACATCAGAATAACACATAAGCTATAACTAATAAAGATATTATGTAAATTGGCCAAAATATAACGATAAATGTTCAGTAAGTTCCGTGTGGCTCGAACAAGAATGTGTACAGCTGCCCATAGAACCTCTCAATCTCTGCGATATTCGGTCTTCATCTTCGACAGTTGACTTTTTGGCAGACAGATCTCTGGCAAAGACTTTGAAGACCTGGTTCCGCTCGATCGCTTCTTCAATACGAGCTGTATTGACGTTGCGTAAGTCCCGCCGCATGCACTTGGAGATCTGTCTATTCAGTTGTCTGTATGCTGTCAAATCTGCGAAAGACTGCAGCTTCATTTCCGTCTAACAGCCATGAGATTAAGAGTGATCGGAGAGTTTTCGTGTTCTTCTGCGACGGGTCTTATAGAAAATATTAGCTCCAACTGCATGGACAGTTTCACAAGCTTGTCATTTATATCG
>JAGSMP010002758.1:0-41105 GCA_029286625.1 Parnassius orleans
AACAAGAATGTGTACAGCTGCCCATAGAACCTCTCAATCTCTGCGATATTCGGTCTTCATCTTCGACAGTTGACTTTTTGGCAGACAGATCTCTGGCAAAGACTTTGAAGACCTGGTTCCGCTCGATCGCTTCTTCAATACGAGCTGTATTGACGTTGCGTAAGTCCCGCCGCATGCACTTGGAGATCTGTCTATTCAGTTGTCTGTATGCTGTCAAATCTGCGAAAGACTGCAGCTTCATTTCCGTCTAACAGCCATGAGATTAAGAGTGATCGGAGAGTTTTCGTGTTCTTCTGCGACGGGTCTTATAGAAAATATTAGCTCCAACTGCATGGACAGTTTCACAAGCTTGTCATTTATATCGTCTACTTCATTGCAGTCTTCTAGGCACTGAAAACGATTTTCAACTCGAGCTGAAAGTTTTCGGGGTCTTGGATTAGAGCACGAGGGGTGGAGAATTGACTTCATTAGATGACACCTCCAACTTAGCGTTTAGGTTCAGTGTACCTCTCACCATTCGGTGATCGATGCCAGTTTTCACATGAGAAGTTTTCACTGAACAGTTGTCGTCTGTTCGTCGTAATGAAGTCAATTCATTTTTGTCGAACCGTCAGGGCTCGACCAGGTCCACTCTGTAGGGCCGCTTCGAATAAAACCACTTTCTCCATAAATTCGGCCAGCTGCTCGCCTCTTGGGTTCCGTTGCGCTATCCTGAATTTTCCTACTTTGAGCTCACCGTTCTCTTTGTGCCTAGTTTTGCGTTGAAGTCGTCCATTAACACCGTATAGTGGGTTTGGGAGGAAGACATGGATCTAGAGATATCCTCATACATTTCTCCACCTCCCCATCCCGATGTGCCGAGGTTGGTGCGTAAACCTGTATAATCTTCAGCGAATATTGTATGGTGATTCTGAGTATAAGGTATGCAACCCTCGTCGATACACTCCCAATCTTACAACGTTGTTAACGAGACTTGTGGACGATAAATCCGACAGCTCCTTGGTACAGATGGTCGCCCTCCCGGTGATAGAAAAGTTGTCGGATTCAAGGATTACCGTGTCTTCCCCTCTCTTCGGACCTCAGACAATACGTAAATCACACAAATTATTATTATAGTAATAGATGAGTGATTACGTCAATTTAATTCGTAGTAATTAACTATTTTGTTTCTTTTGAAGATCAAAGTATCGTTTTAAATAAGACCTACGATTTAAACTATTATTTGATGTTACTTTTATATGGACAATTAAAACTATATTGAATATCTTGTTGTTTAAATTCATGTTTTTATTCTCATCTCCAAACCACCAATTTTTGTTTAAAAAATGGCATAAGGTATGTCAGATTTTTTATTTGGCATTTTAAATAAATTTTCTTAAGTTTACATAGTAAATTATTATGAATAATTGTTGGTAATTAACAAACATACGATTTAAAGATATAATTAAAATTATTAAAACCACATTTATATTTTCAATTCCAAACATTGAAACCCTTCTCCTGAAAAATAGCGAAAACGTAATTAAGTAGTTGTTCTGTTGGATGAGCGACTTATAAGCACAATTACCAATCTTATTGGTGCCAGAGTTACTCACGTAGATACTGTGAAATTTATCGCGAGCGCTTAACCTTTCTACAGCTCTAATAATTAATATTTTCTGTTTAAGAATTAACCATATGTATTTAAAGGCATTTTCGTTATTTATAGCAGAATTTACAGCACTTCATCAGAGGTTTTATCAACTTTATTCTATATAAAAAAATCTTAACATTATTCCTAATAATGACTAGCAAATCAGGGCCTTGTAAAAGAAAGTCATATAAAGAATAACCGTTCGATTTTGTTGCAACGTTAATAACTAAACGCAATTTTTTCATATTTGGATTGTTTTTACCAAAGTGCGGCTAGTGTCATATACGTTTATTAGAATATTCATCGGTCTGATTAATTTCCTTCATAACCATTAAAAAATGTATCTCAACCTATCACCATAACGAGTCGCATATCTTTGTTGTGTAACGTTTTTTATTGATAATTTGTACTTGCGATTGTTGCCACTCGGTAAAACTTCAGCTTCATTACAAATAAATATTGATACACAAGTATAAATGTTTATCCAAATCACAAAATCTTTCGATTGAACTTCAATTAACGATTTTAGCATTAGGTAAGAGTCAGCCAAATAAAACTATTCGGATTTTCGCAGTAAGCCGACAGTCCATTGACCATTTACTAATTCAGTGTCATCTAAAATTTTTAAAACGCGTATTTCATCAGGGTTACGATGCGGCTTTGAACCACACGTGCGATAGATCGCATCGTTCAAATCGTATGCCTTATCTTTACAGCTATTAATGAAAGAGACTAAATCAGTGCAATTAACATCACTTGTTATATATTCGAGCAAACTACGAGTATCCAAGCGCTGTTTGTGTTATGAACCGCTCATGCTGCTTTCCTCGAACACAACGCATAGAGGTTATTAATGGTGATTGTCGTAACCAATTAATAATTTTGTCTTTGCGTTACAATTACATAGTATAAGACCTTCTCTTGAAACCATAATTATTAAAGTCCATATTCGGCACTTTTTGTGTCGAATATTAAACATTTCGTTTACGAATAAGTAACAATAACACTCACTACTTGAAATTTATACATAAGCTCCACAATTGCTCGATTTTCCTCATGCCGGTTTCCTGGAGCATATAGCCAATTTTCAAATTTGCTGGTCGCAGATTCTAAAGCCGACTTGTGAGAAGACCGTGATTGAAACTCAATTATGCTATCACAGTAGCAAGCTGTTTGTTTACCAGCTTCGACTGAATATTTACCTTAATCTTGGCAGCTTCTGCCTGGGCACTTTAACCTTGCTTCTGCTTCAGCTTACGCTGCTTGTATTCCCAAGATTCTTAGATTTAGCGGTTTCGTATTCTAATTGACATTTGCGTGCTTGTACTTGATGACGTGCCTTCGGTGTTTAATGGCTTTTTACACTTATACTATAGACACTTTGCGTATATCTAGGTTTTTAGCACTTCGTCCTTTAGCTGTACGACGGTAGAACATCTTGTATGTTCTTGCACTATTTCTATTTATTACACGATTTTGCTTCGGCGCCACCGCTACTTATTACCACGTTTTATTAAGTCACTTTGTTGTTTGTCTGTCTGTCGTTCCGGGTGCATCTTGCAACTCAAATTTCAGGCAGTTTTCGATAAGCTTGGCACTTGAAAAACATAGTATATTAATTTTTAGTACAAAATTTAAAAATCACTTTCGGTTTTTACTTATTAATATTATAATGTTTCAGGTGTTCAAGAAGTAGCGCGAGCGTATTCAACAGAAATTGTCAATTGCAATTTAGTGCTGATTTACCACGTTATTGATGGTGAAGGAGAACATCGTGAGAAAACCTGCACAGCTAAAAATTAAAAAAGGAAATATATTCCGAAATGTGACGTCCGCCAACATACAATTGAATAGCGCGGTAGGCATTTTCTTGCAAAACCCTCCCGGAAATCAAAAGTGTCCGGCAGTGGTACCTATACAAGCTAGCTTTACTTTAACTTTTAATCCACTTGAAATAAATATATCTTCCATTATTTTAACGTCCCGTTTGTATACCGTAAAACACTTCAATGTATGTATTATTTATTCAATGGGCGTTTACTGTTATATATTTTGAATTGAAAAAGCGCACGAATAAATATTGACCACAAAACGTACGTGACACATTTGGCCTTAACAATGCCATCGTAAATGGAACGCGGCGGGAGATTAAAGGTTCGCTATGGAATTAAAGAACGAATTGCCCGCCTTGCAACAATTAAATTCGAGTTTACGGTAGATTTTTCGTCAATACCAATTATACAATATGCGGTATCAACAATCAGGGTGGAATGAATATGTGGATGTTTTTTCAATAGCATAATGATAAATAGCAGCCTATGGATGAGCAGAATGTAGAATGTTAAATATCTTTTATATTATAATGATTTGAGGTACCCAAGCAATAAGAAATTTTGTTAAAGTATAATGTTGTTCAGTTTTACAGCCTTATTCAGATTTATATAAACCTTACTAATTTATAGGAATAGTATTTTATGTTGTTTTGAGTCTTTATTTTTGTGTATAAAAAAATTAAAATGGGAATTTCATGAATGCTAAAACATCTAATGAATTTTGCAATAAAATGCAATATATTTTTTATAAACCCAAATGTTATTAAATTATAAAGTAGAAAATTCATGTTTTGTATTAAAAAGACATGATCTGACGTAATGAAAGTCTGGTTCTGATAAATCTATCTCGTTTTTCTCTCATACTGCACCAAAGCTTCGGTTACGAGCTTGATGCAATGCTCACGGTTTGAGTATGACAATGATAGAGTGTTATATTCTCTCTTCATACAAGGCCATATTCTACAATTTCTTTTAAGGCTTTTAGTTAAGGTGGCTCAGAAATCTGACTATCTTGCCAAGCAATAATATATATATATAAAGATATCCTGAGTGACTGACTCATCTATCAACGTACAGCCCGAACCGCTAGACATTAAAATCTGAAATTTGAACATTTGCCTTTTATAACGTAGGCATCCACTTAGAAAGGATTTTGGGAAATTCAACCCCTAAGAAGGTGAAATAGAGTGTTACCGTTTTATTAATATTTTTATAACAGGGCAGATGGCTCAAAATTACTCTGTAAACAAAAACAAATGAATAGGTATTTTGCTCTTTTCAAAACAATCTTACGGGAGAAGGCAGAGGGCTCAAATTTGTATGGAAAAATAATTAATGTTTTAATTAAAAGTGGTGCAAGTAATCCTTAAATAAAATAATAAATATTCATTATTAATTTTATCAAAATCTTTTAAAATAGGGTGAAAAGTTTGTATGAATAAAATAAACTAGTTTCACCCGAGAGCGTACTTGCGACCATAGTGCTTATTATATAAAACATTTGCGTGCAACTGTAAGGCTGACTCAATAACTGCGACATTTATAAACTTCACACTGATAAATACTTATATACTGATTAACGATTGGAAATATGTGTTCAGGAAACAAAAGAAGAACAATTTCTAAGATTTTTTATAAAGTTTTGCACTATCGACATGTTTCGGACCTTTTTTCAAAACTTTTTTCTATCCGAGGCACCTCTAAATATAAACTAAGACAAAATATTATCAAAGTTGCTTGTTAAAGTTTTTTTTGTGTATACCATAGTAAATATCAAAAATATTTACTTTTAACATATTATGATATATATATTATATTTAGGAAAATGTCGGTGATTCGATTATTTTCTAGAATAAACAAATCTAGAGCATTTATCCGCCTGTATGTTTCTCTGTCTTTGGTGTGCAAAATGAGGCTTAAGTGTTCGTTTCTTCAGAAGTTAATTTTCATAATGTCTGCGGATAATATTATTCATCATAAGCCTGATAACGTAGAGCTATAAAAACTTTGTACTTTATTTAAAAAAAGTGTTGTATTATATTTGTGACATTGTTGGGAACTACACCGGCAATTTACGTTTTTAAAAACAGCACCATCTATAAAAATACAAAAATAATGTATGTTTTCCTTCTATTAACTATAAATTAAGATTAATATAAATGGGTTAATTATAAAGGTATTTTTATATTTAAATATACAGGGTTATTATTCAAAACTAGCCAAATTTAATAATTAATTTCAAAATATGAATACTGGTCAAATTATTTATCCTATGCTATGGTTCTGTTCCTAGCAAGGGCGAGCTTTAACATGTTGGTTTAAATAACCAACTGCTGCTTCAGAGTTATAAAAGGATGATTTTACGTAAATTAATGGACTGTATGAGGTGATGCGAATTTACTATTTCACAATACTGCAAATGCTTCTAACTTCGGGCTGGGAACGATGTGAAGGAATGCATGTGCGCTCACCTGGCTTCTGCTAATTTGCCTCGTGTCTCCAGGGCTGCGACCACGTTGGTTGGATTTCGGCTGTCTTCACATATAAACTTCAGAGATTCCTGAAATATAGCGTTATAGCAAATGTCTATATATTTTACTATAATTTTGTATAGTTTAATATCTAAATTACACCACGGCGGGAGCGATAACACGAGATATAGTCGGTGCGGTTCGTTACGTGACTTGCAAGCTTGTGAGAACCCAGTTAACACAAGAGTGCACCTGCTAGGTATAAAAGGCGGTAGATAGGAAACCCGGAGAAGCTTTGCAGTACTCTTATTGGATAGTAATTAACGAATCTTATAAGCGTTTTTGAAACCGGCCACAGTCGATGTGTGCCTGCTCTACTATATATTATACATATGTCAGAGGAATCACTGACAAGATTGGCTACATCTTGATGCGAGCTTCTAGTAGAACATTCTACAAGCCTCTGAAGAAGATTAGTCAGTTCTTAGAATCCGTCGAGTAATATATACAATATCGTACAAGATGAAGGTGTACAAGTTCGATTGTGAATATTGTCTCTCTTATATAGGACAAACAAAAATATCTACAAAACCCGCGTAAAAAACATGTAGCTGACTTGTAACAACGCTCCGGAAGTTTACAGTTTGTGATCATATCCTAGACGGCACCGCCATTATATCAAATTTGATAAACCTCAAATCCTCGCGAAAATTGCGACATCGGATCGGAAGGTCAAATATCTGTCCCCACGTGACAATTGGTGCCGCAAAGCACCCGAAACGTCGGGAATGAAAAAATAGGTAAAATTAAACGCGATAAAATCCGTAAAAAACTTTTATTCAAATTTGAAAATGCATCAAGAAAGAGCTTACTCCTTTTTAAAGGCCGGCAACGCACCTGCAATTCCTGGGTGTTGCAGTTGTTCTTGAGGCGGCGGTAGTCATACCAGCAGGTAATCCGTATGCTCGTTTGCCTCTCCTATAAAAATAATAATTTTTCTTTTGTAATTTGTCGCATTACTTTGTAAAAGTGGTAGTAAAAATATTGTTCCTTCTGTTATTAAATTTTTGAAGCTTGCACCTAAACCTAAACGTCTATATTTTAATTAATTAGAGTAATCGTTGCGTCTAAATTGCGAGACGTCTGGTACTGTGGTCATCACAAATCCTTCCTACAACGGAGAGCCTTTATCGAGTAATTTTAAGAGCTGATGAATAAGAGTAATTTATATAAGTACCTTTCCTTAGTTCTTTTTCGTGTTTTCTTAGTGCATATTAACTTTACAATGTTTTATCGGTGTGTATTTTATAAAATTAAAATTAGAATAAAGCTTCAAACAAAGTAAATTCCCAGTTTATTAGGCTGTAAAACCATTGAAAAAATATTCTATGCAAACGAAGTCATGGGCACAGCGTTTAAGAATAAATGATCTCAAACTATTGATTTACATTTAAAAATTAAGGTAACATACGACGCTAACTTACAAAATGTCTTTTACTCTAACCATGTTATTTCTTGTTAGATTTTTAACCTAATTCCTATAGGCCACAGCCTTCACTTACCCTCAGGTGGACTGTGTGCGTTTGTCACCCTATTCTATAAAAAGCTTACTACGTTAAAACATCTTCTTCAGTGTTGCACAAGGCCTCTTATAGTTGAAAGTATTTGCAGTAATTGATCATCAGATTTGCAGTAATTTAATTTATGACAAGAGTAAAATTAAAAATATTGTACAACCCACTTCAATATAAATAAAATGAAAACATCATCAATGTAGTCGAAGTCAATTAAATACAAATTATTAAGTATAACTCAAAAACTACTGGTCAGATCTTGATCAAATTTATATAAGTGGTCCTATCCATGAGGAGCACCAGCTTTCAAATAAAAAAGAATCATCAAAATCGGTTCACCTAGAAAAAGTTCTGAGGTAACACATAAAAAAAATACAGTCGAATTAAGTACCTCCTACCTTTTTTTGAAGTTGGTTAAAACGGCAAATGAGAACGCCAGCTACGGTATCAAGCCATGAAGACATTCTGTCCTGCACCTGAAGAGTGAATAAGCTTTAATACGCTAAGATATTGCGATTTACCATCTAGGGCTCTATCACCACCCCTCTTTTAACAGTGGTAGAGGCGCGGCAGCTTCTGTTGTTGCACGGATGGGCCGGCTCAGACCGGGAAGTACCACGACTTCACAGAATACTAGAGTAAAATAGAAGCTTTGTTTCTGTGTTTCCTTGGTTAGTGCAGGTGGCCGAGCAACGAGTTAACAACTGCAATTTTATTATTTTGACTTATTATCAGAAATATGCTACTGCCCATCTCCTATTTCAGTTTGCTTCTGTCATCTTTACAGTAACTAAGAAACGATAAGAAACAGTGGATATTTTTATACCACCATTACACGGTACTGAATGCATTGCTGAAATCCAGCAACACCATCAATATGACTTGGCGATTATTTTATTTTTATTTATTTATTTAAAACATAACTATAACACCTTAAAGTAAAGGTACATAGGGCATGTGGCATTCTCTGCCAGTCAATCCTGGGTGCCAAAGATTATCCATTCCGAGATTACATTCGTCAGTGATTTTTAATAATGCTGTAGTCGTACTGCAACCTGGTCTAAAGCCGGTACTGTACACATTTATGCTAGTTGTATAATTATAACGATGTATGTCTTATTTATAGAATAACACAAATATTAAAGCACGTTGAGCGAAAATAACTTGCGGTAACACCTAACTGTAAAGTTTAATTAAATTAGTGCTTGTGCGACGATCATTTGTCCTGTGTCTACATTACATGCCCCTCATATATGTATGTATATGGGGCATGTAATGAACTACAGGACAAATATGTCATATGTCATATGTCGTAGTTGCCAAGCTTGGCATGGAAGTTGGCAACCACAGTTTTTTAGTTTTTGGTTGTTATTTATAAGACGCTGCTGCCCATCTCCTGGTTTTTCCCTCTGTCGCCTCTTACAAACCCATAGGACGATTATTAAATATTTTTACCGGCACTACACGGTGTCCGTTACTTGAATTATCAAATTTCAAAATATCTCCACGTTTTGAGGTCCAAGGAATTCAATTCTACTGACTTTAAAAGATGCTTGTTATCTCAAGAACAAATGACGATATCAATTCCTAACCATTTTAATTCGATGCTTAATTGCATTAAAATACCTGATTATCATTTCATGAAAACTATTGTTTTAATAAAATAAAATAATTTAAAAAAAGTAAATTCTGACTTCAAAAATTAAAAAATAATAATTTCACTTTCTGAAGTCAGTGCTAAGACAGTGTATACAGGGTTAGTTTTCAAAGAGTAGCCAAATTTTAAACTTACGTTCAAATATATAAATAATGATATGCCGTTATTGCAGTTTTTGAAAATACGACTAAATAAGCCTTCTATATTTATTTGAAATTATCCCAAATTGTATGTGATTTATGGGCAACAACGTTTTTGTCTACCGATCGACCCTTACAAATGTGTGCATGCGCCGTGAAATCAGTTAAAATAATACATTACTACGCATTTTGAATTTAAAAAATAAAAAGGACAGAATGTTTGAGTTTTTTTGTTAATTAATTTTCTTCAACATTTGCCTATATTAATTATTCTGAACCTTTCCTGCAAATTTGGCCGATTATTGCAAAATAATCCTGTATAAGTATTAAAGCCCCGACTTCAAATTTGAAATTATTTTATTCTTTTTAGTTCTTCAAAGTCAGCTATTACTTCTTAATTAAAGTTATTTTTATCCTTTTGAGTGGACTAAAAATATCACAATCTGTATATCGTTTTGTTAGTTACTTTGACAATTTCATCTATTTCGACACCCTTGGGTGGAATATTTTCTCCAGAATAATACCACCCTTCAAGTATTAAGAATAAAAAGAATCATTAAAATCGGTTCACAGTTGCCGAAAACATCGCGTAACATACAGTCAAATTAAAATACCTCTTTCTTTTTGAAGTCAGCTAAAATAATTTTATAATACAAAATTCTAATAAATCATAATAAAATGAAATTCTAATTAAAGGACAGTGATTTATGACTGACTGGTATAAAACTCATCTGAACTTCATTCAAATAAAAAATAAGAAATTCTTAAAGTAAAAAGTTTGCCGTATGGAACTGTGTGTGTCGTGAGAGGTGACTATGAAAATGCCCGAAAAATCTATATTTACGATATCCAGACTGGCAACGGGCAACGGGCTCAAAGCTGCGAGACGTGTTGACGGTAGTGCAATCCGCCTGCCAAACGCGACAGTTAAGGCCCATGTTTAGCAGTGGACTACTCTCTTCCTTTTTCGAAAGTCGGCATAAAATCGAAATTATAGCCACAAACAGTAGATAGTAGCATAAAGCAACACGGGCCACCGTCGGACCAGATCAGAGTAGCCACACGCGTTCAATAAAACTAGTTGCAGCCGCACTGCTCACTAGACTAAATCTAGTTGCGCGGCTGAATCGATGTCCAACAAAAATGCCTAATTGTTCGGTTTTTTTATTGCAAAATGAGATCTGCCACGACAAATTTACAAAAAGATGGCGTAACCTTTCATATTTAAGTAATTATAACATTATTACTATTTACTTCATTTTAAACTTAAAAATTACAATAATAACGGTCATATTGATTCGAACTTTTTACCAACACAGGCCGCTCGCCTGTTATTATTTATCTATATGTGTGGAATTGTTAGATTATTTTAATTGTTATGTGAGTTTCGTAGTGGCAGAAAATTGTTTTTGTGTGCGCAGATTTCCCTCCGTAAACAATGACAGACAGTTCAGAAAAAGATCGAGTAAAACGCTATGGTACTTCCTCCGGTCCGCTGGTGGCCCGTGTTGCTCTATGGATAGTAAGACTGAATCCAACATAACAATAATAAATTACTATTGTACAATATTGCACACGCACACTAGGCTATATCAGTTTAATACAATAGTAGCCTAATAGTTAAGGTTACGGACCAAGAAGCAAAAGTCGTGAATTAGAACTGCCATTCAACTACTCTTGTGCACTCCCCTATTACACAAGCATTTTGAGCTTATTTGGAGTGAAAGTGAAGTCCGTTATGGGCAATTCCTCTCTATTACTCCGTGAATAATGTGAAGCAGGCTTGTATCCTGTAACGGAAGGTTTGTAGGCTCATACTTAAATATTTATCTAAATGAATTAATAAATTTATCTAAAAACAATCTTACAATAAATTTGTTGTAACTTGAGCAAACTCATAAAAATTCGTCCGATGAGCAACATTATACCATTATCACTTCCATTTTTGCTACCTGTTGGCGTATTTCTTAGAACTGAATCTTTATTAAAATGTTTTCTATTGTTTCTTATATTAGGTCCTTACATATGAAATTGGCGTTTTGTACAGGAGGAATATAAAGTCAATTTTTAAATTTAATTAATCAAAATATACCGTTGTTATCTATGCACTTTTGCCATCTCTAGGTAGTTCATTGATCCCTACTAAAAAATCATGGGGGCGAGAATCAATAAACTCTTTGAAGGCGGATTGGACTGCCGCATCAGGTTGAATTTTTTCCTTGTAAGGTATGTCCAAATTCCGGAAAAATGGTAATCTGTTGGAGCAGGTCCAGGGAGGACGTTGGATGTCGCAGACATTCAATTGTAGCTCATCTAACTTAGTGGTTGTTTGTTGTGCAGTATGTGGTCTTGCGTTGTCGTGAAGCAGCAGTTCCTGAGCGATTGACCAATATCTAGTTCTTCCTTCATGGTTTGCAGTTTCTGACAATAGATATCTGCCGTAATCGTTTGGAATTTAGAAAGCTAGTGAACGACACTGGCGCTAGTCCACCAAACACTCTGAAAGTAACTCTGAGTCAATTTTCGTTTGGGGCAGGATTTGGCTGGGTCTCAGGGTTCAGCCATTGCGACAGCGCTTCCGATTATCGTACAGTATCAATTTTTCACCACAAGTAATGATTCGATTTAAAATCCTTCATTATTGTGTCGGTTGAGCAAAGTAACACAGCAGTCGTGTTTGCATTCAATTCACTCAATTCATCGTTCAAGATTTTTACTTTTCGATTTGCTTCAAGTGGATTAATACAGTTTTATCTTTTGAAGCCTGCAGCTATCTCTACCAAGTGCTTTGTGATGGATCCGCTTTCACAATAGCCTTTAATTCTTCATTTTCCACTTTGGTCCGGCCGTCCACGGGTTGGTTCTGGTCGAAATTTCCAGAACGAAAACGTTGAAACCAAAAACGTACCGTGTTTTTTGCGACACCAGCGCCATACACATCATTAATCCTTCGAGCTGCATCACCACTTTATGGTGCTGTTAGAACTTGTACTCGTAAATACTGATATTTCATGTTTTCCATTGTAATAAGCGACGCCAAAGAATAAAATAATGAGAAAACAAATGAATGACTGTTTCAAAACTCAAATGTACCAGCTAAATGAATTTATAAATTTGAATTTAAATTCTTAACCAAAGAGGAGATATTTCAGATCAAAGTAGTCAGTACGACAAAACGCTAATTTCATATGTAAGGACCTAATAACTGGTTTTATTACAAACATATTGACGTATAATGGAGAAATCGCATGCATCAAAGTTGAGTTAAAGTTACAGCATATACGTCCCTGCTGGGCACAGGCCTCCTCTCATTTCTGAGAGGGTTTTAGGGCAAGGAAAGTCCGCCACGCTACCCCAATGCTTTGGCGAACTTCACATGTCTTCGAAATATTTTTTTTCTTATTTTTCAGACATGCAGTTCTCCTCACGATGTTTTTCTTCACCACTGAACGTGGTAAATCAGCACTTAAAATTGCAATTAACAATTTCATTGCTGCCGGCGAGGATCGACGGATTGCTCACGCTGTGAAATTTGGCAAGCGCTAACCATCTGAGCTACACGGCTCATCAAAGGTAAAAACTAATCAGATTTTTAAATCTTTAAGTCTTTTATATCTACAAGTCACAATTAAAATTAAAAAAAATCTATTTAGAAAAACTTATGTGTAAAATATAGCCTAATGCTGCAGTAGGATATTTATATATATTCACAGCTGTACAGGCCTCTTCTCATTCTAAAACAGCTTTAGGTCATGAAAGTGACTGCTGTGCTGCTCAATGCGTGTTGGCGGACTTTACGTGTCTTTATAATATTAATGTAAACTTTTCAGAAATGCTGGTTTCTTCACGATGTTTCCTTCACCACCGAACACGTTTTAAATCAACACTTTGCTTATCAATACAACAATGACGTAACTACCAAAAGGTGAAATTTACATTTTGATGTCACAAGTTCCTGTTGCTGACGTTCTCTTTATAGAAAAACAACAGAATTGTTCTGCCAGTAGTTTTAGTTAGAGGGCGTGAATGTCGTTTGAAATTGGCTCGGTTTTTATAGCTACGAATATCGGCTGATTTTACATTTGTGCGGGGAGCCTCGTGAAGTCAAACGTTTTGGGAGCTACAGCGACGTAAAGTAGTTATGACAATCAATTTCAACATTTTGATGCCACAATAACGCATTTTGACAATTATGTCGTTATTTCAAAAACTGCGATGGATTATCTTGTTATATATGACAAGTTCATAATAATATTGTATACAGCGTAATTATTATTCATCATCATCATCATTACAGCCTTCACAAGTCCACTGCTAAACATAGGCCTCCCCAAGGAATGCCACAAAGCAGGTCTCAGCCACCTGCATCCATTGACTTCCTGCATGTCTTACAGGTCATCACTCCATCGAGTGGGGGACGCTTCTTTCCCATCAGTTGTGGGTTTTTGAGCTATGGCCGGCCATTTTGCTACTAACTTACTAATCCGTTGGGCCATGTCGGTTACTCTGGTTCTAATGCGGTTATCCTCGTTTTCAGTCTATTCACGATGAGCATAACCCTTCATAGCTCGCTGAGCGACCTTGAGCTTCCTCATACGCCCGGTGAAGGACCACGTCTCAGATCCATAGCTCATCACTGGCAACACAATGGTTGAACAATCTTGTTTTGAGGTATGCCTGACGAGATGATGTGTCGTAATCTCCTGAACGCTGCCCAGCCGAGTTGAATCCGTCGATTGACCTCGGTCAGTTGGACTTACCTAGTCAGACTATTTGTCCCAGGTAAACATGATCGTCAACAACTTCGAGCTTAGTGCCCCAACAACTACGGTATAGGTGTGACATGGAGGTTACACATGACTTTGTTTTGTCCATGTTCATCTTAAGACCTATCCGCTAGGAGACACTATTAGGTCACTGAGCATATTTCTTAGGTCCTCCAGCGATTCTACCATAAGGACTATATCGTCGGCAAATCGAAGCTGAGTGATGTACTCGCCATTGACGTTAATACATATACTTTCCAGTCCAGTAGCTTGAAAACGTCTTCCAATGCAGCGGTGTGAGTTTCAGGGATATTACGTCACCCTGTCTTACACTCTCTGCAGTTGGATAGGTTTCGTACTCTGATAGTCATCGTAGCCTTACTGTAAAAACACTTCAGCATGATATACCGACAGTCAACTTGGCACCGCTGAAGTGACTCTTTACCGCCCAATTTTACGGAATCAAAACTTTCTCATAGTCCACATACGCAAGACAAAGTGGTGACTTTTCGGTTTTCTTCAATTTGCTGAACGGTATGTATGGTCTGTGGTGCTAAAACTTTTCAGGCTTGACTTTGGGAGGTCGGAGTCGTCGAGTCTGCGGGCGAGACGATTCGTAATGTCTCGAAAACAGCATGTAGACACGGCTCAGAAGGGAATTGGTCTATAGTTCTTCAGAGAGCATTGTCGCCTTTCTTGAAGACAAGACCACTTTCTGCTCCACGCCTCCGGAGTAGTCCCACCATGGAGGACGGAATTAAAGATCTTCTGAAAGACTTCAAGTACCGGTTTCCTCGCTTTCAGAACCACTGCAATTCTTTCCCCACCGGGTCTTGCCGTTTAAGGTGCTGGAGAGACATTCTAATCTCGCTCGTACTGACGTCCTGGACATCATCGGAATAGTGTCGGATAAGACTTGCTCGTGGATATTACTCACACTTCCGTGTGGCTCGAACAAGAATGTGTAGCTGCCCATAGAACCTCTCAATCTCTGCGATATTGGTCTTCATCTTCGACAGTTGACTTTTTGGCAGACAGATCTCTGGCAAGACTTTGAACCTGGTTCCGCTCGATCGCTTCTTCAATACGAGCTGTATTGACGTTGCGTAAGTCCGCCGCATGCACTTGGAGATCTGTCTATTCAGTTGTCTGTATGCTGTCAAATCTGAAAGACTGCAGCCATTTCCCGTCAACAGCCATGAGATTAAAAATTGATCGGAGAGTTTCGTGTTCTTCTCGACGGTCTTATAGAAAAATAGCTCCAACCGCATGGACAGTTTCACAAGCTTCATTTATCGTCTACTTCATTGCAGTCTTCTAGGCACTGAAAACGTTTTTCAACTCGAGCTGAAAGTTTTCAGGGTCTTGGATTAGAGCACGAGGGGTGGAGAATTGACTTCATTAGATGACACCTCTCCAACTTAGCGTTTTGGTTCAGTGTACCTCTCACCATTCGGTGATCGATGCCAGTTTTCACATGAGAAGTTTTCACTGAACAGTTGTCGTCTGTTCGTCGTAATGAAGTCAATCTCATTTTTTGTCAACCGTCAGGGCTCGACCAGGTCCACTCTGTAGGGCCGCTTCTTGAATAAAACCACTTTCTCCATAAATTCGGCCAGCTGCTCGCCTCTTGGGTTCCGTTGCGCTATCCTGAATTTTCCTACTTTGAGCTCACCGTTCTCTCTTGTGCCTAGTTTTGCGTTGAAGTCGTCCATTAACACCGTATAGTGGGTTTGGGAGGAAGACATGGATCTGAGATATCCTCCTTACATTTCTCCACCTCCCCATCCCGATGTGCCGAGGTTGGTGCGTAAACCTGTATAATCTTCAGCGAATATTGTATGGTGATTCTGGTATAAGGTTGCAACCCTCGTCGATACACTCCCAATCTTACAACGTTGTTAACGAGAGACTTGTGGACGATAAATCCGACAGCTCAGGTACAGATGGTCGCCCTCCCGGTGATAGAACAAGTTGTCGGATTCAAGGATTACCGTGTCTTCCCCTCTTTCGGACCTCAGACAATACGTAAATCACAAATTATTATTATAGTAATAGATGAGTGATTACGTCAATTAATTCGTAGTAATTAACTATTTTGTTTCTTTGAAGATCAAAGTATCGTTTAAATAAGACCACCACGATTTAAACTATTATTTGATGTTACTTTTATATGGACAATTAAAAACTATATTGAATATCTTGTTGTTTAAATTCATGTTTTTATTCATCTCCAAACCTGTTTTGTTTAAAAATGGCATAAAGGTATGTCAGATTTTTTATTTGGCATTTTAAATAAATTTTCTTAAGTTTACATAGTAAATTATTATGAATAATTGTTGGTAATTAACAAACATATACGATTTAAAGATATAATTAAAATTATTAAAACCACATTTATATTTTCAATTCCAAACATTGAAACCCTTCTCCTGAAAAATAGCGAAAACGTAATTAAGTAGTTTTCTGTTGGATGAGCGACTTATAAGCACAATTACCAATCTTATTGGTGCCAGAGTTACTCACGTAGATACTGTGAAATTTATCATGACGCTTAACCTTTCTACAGCTCTAATAATTAATATTTTCTGTTAAAATTAACCATATGTATTTAAAGGCATTTTCGTTATTTATGGCAGAATTTACAGCACTTCATCAGAGGTTTTATCAACTTTTTCATAAAATTATTAATTTAAAAAAAAACCGGAGAAATTATATTTACATTGTTTTTATCAAATAAATTGATTAACTAGTTTGCTTATCTATATATATCTATCTTAATAATAAATGATACAATAATAAAATATTATTTCTTATCAAATTAAAAATAATTACAAAATGTTGAAAATAATAACTTAAATAAAAAAAAAAAACCAAAAACGTAACGAATAAGAAAACATAAATTTACGTTACTCTTCAGTAAATTTTAGGCTTCAAAGAAACGGCTTGAAGCCTACAATTGTAATATTATGTTTCATCAATAATCGCAAAGGTTTATCAGTAGTAAATTTCGTCCTTTCTCAAACAAAACACAGTAAAGAATTAAAAATTAAAGTAACAATAAAACCGTTGAACACTAATTATATAGTCATCATCATCATTACAGCCTTCACAATCCAACTGACATAGGCATCCCCAAAGGAATGCCACAAAAGCACAGTTCTGAGCCAACTGCATCCATCGACTTCCTGCATGTCTTACCAGGTCGTCACTCCATCTAGTGGGGACGCCCTACACTTCGTTCGCCGGTACGAGGCCGCCACTCGAGAATTTTTCCCCATCGGTTGTCGGTTCTTCGAACAACATTATAATATATATTTCGTAATTTTAAACTCTAACAAATCAAAATGTCATGAGGTTAAAGACCAATTCCGATCTTTTATTTTCAAATAAAAATCCAATGAATTCTTTTTAATGTTACTCCCATATTAAGATTCTCTGCTGTATCGGTAACGCATTTTACATACATAAAATCCACGTGGACAAGTATCCAGACCTTAAACAATTATTTAGACCACACTAGCACTTGCTCCCTGCGGAATTCGAACCCGCGGCCTTGCAGCGCCATAGCCAAACTCTAAACGTTTGCAGGTTTCCAAGACCTTTCGTCACAATAAAAGAAAAAAAAACAGAAAAAAAAATAACAATGACCTCAGATTCTTTCCGGTTTTTCTTCGACTGTGCAAGGAAATCGGTACATACATTTTTAGATCTCGTATACTCGTAAGTATCCTTATTAATAAATAATCTATTGATGATGAGGATAAGTATCCCCGTATTTCAATTAAGCTAATTTTGCTTCCTTTATGGTATGTCGTATAAGATGAAGTGAGTCAGTTGTTTAATGTTTAAAGATTCGAAGAAAGTTAACGATACTATAAAACACATTACGATTTAAAGACTGCGCTCTTAAAAGAAACAACGAGCTTCTGTTTTATTCTTGCACGTACTTTAAGAATTCTAATAACCAAGCTATTTTGTCGTAAACCAGTTTTTATAAATTAGAGTAACAAACGGGCATTCCACATAACGATAAGCGAATTCTGTGGTATACAATGCGGATGCGTTGTCACCTCTTAGAACTAAGATGGAATGTCCCGTTTCAGTAATAGGTTTTCGGTTCTTCACTCACCATACGAAGCACTGCAGCTTTAGGCTGCTATTTCACGCTGGTATTCTGTAAGGGCGTTGCCCTTCCGCGGTCAATTTGACCCATTGTTGCTACAATCATAATATAGCTGCAGCCTGGCTCTTCCACGTATAAACATATAAAAATACTTACCCATAATGTATGTCAAAACAGCCCATTATTAGAGTCTCTCAGTTACCTTACATGAACCATTGTTATAAGCTCGTCGTAGTCCTTGCAGCGAACGGCAGTGAATGGAACAGTCGATATGATAGATTCAGAAAAAAATACAGATGTGCGCAATTGTGCACATAGTCCTAAAATGAAATTTAGTATTGATTCATTTTACAGCAATTTTTTTTATTTCTAAATATTAAAAAACACTATGCAATATTATTAATACTATAAATATTTCTCCAACTTTAAGCTTAAAATGCGTGCTGGGGTGCTAAAGAATATCACAAGTCCAAGGTAATAACTAGAATGTCGTCTCTATTATTACATTAATTTCCTATGTTTTCAACCTTTCTGGTGTTTTTTTTTCAGTTTTTGTATGGGATCACCCCTTAAATATAACCTTTTTAATGAATAATATTTTACTAGGTGGTAAGAATCCTTTTCTGCCTAGGAGTCCGTATGGATAGCTATCCCTCTTACCTATTTCTGACGGCAAATAGCAGTGCTTGCACTGCTGTATTCCGGTCTTAAGGGTATAGAAATAGGGTGAGACATTCTATCTTAGTCCTCAGAGGTTACAACGTATCTGTCATCTTCTTTATTTGAAGCTAGCTGCAGGTGTCCATGGACTGCAGTAGCTGCTTACCATCAGGAGGACGTAATTCGCTTGACAATTCAGTTTTATAAAAAAGAAAATATCATTTAAGTCGGTTCAGCCGTTTCTAAGAAATCGGGAACAAAGAATATAATCAAACGCGTCGAATATAGAATATAATTAAAACATATGTCTGTAATATTAAAATAAATATACAGTGTTATAATAAAGTGGCAACAAAGTGATTTTATTATAAGACATTATTTTGCAATAAGAAATAGTCAACTTATGTTATCACTTTATTGCACTGTAAGGTATTAAAGCTTCATTATAATTACTTTATTAAGAAATAAAATTAAAAATTAAAAAACATTTCGAGGACATGTGAAGTGTTGGAGCTATGCCTCGGATCCTTCCGGCATTAAAAAGGCGTTTCTTCTCAGGCTTATATCCTGCTCTGCGACAACTTACTGGACTCTGAATCTCAGAGAGGCATATGCTGCTCTGCGACAACTACTGGACGTAAGCCTCCTACTATCACTTTATATGTAATTGCATGCTTAAACTTATATCTCACCTCTATAATCGAGGCGGCAACGAGGTTGCCAAGTTCCACCATTAGGATAGAAATCAATATGACCCAGGGGCGAAGCAAAGCCTAAATAACCGCCACAAGTGTTGATGACTTCCACATGCCGAGCGTCGTGTTTGTCTAAACGGCCATTTATATTACTTAATGAGAAAAGCGGAAGTGCTGGGTCCAGTCCTAAAATATATAAAATCATTATACATGAAGCAGTTCTAATTAAAATAAGATAGTTTTATCGCTCTTCATCGTTATCCGCCTTTTGAAGCATTAGCACAAAGCACAATCCTAAACCACCTACATCCAACTCCAATAAGTGGAGGGCCGCCCTTGTTGGAGTTTGCTTACCGGTACGAAGCTGCTAATCTAAAACCTTTCTTCCTTATCAGTTATCGGTTTTACGAGATATGTGGCCGGACTATTGCTACTTCAGGTTACTAATTCATTGGACTATGCTGGTTACTCTGGTTCTACTGCGAATATCCTCATTACTAGGAAAGCAGAGGAACCTGAGTATAGACCTCTTCATAGCTCGTGAAGCGACCGTTACCTCCAGATTGAGATCCTCTGCTTGACCTTTCCAAAATAGCTAGCATTCATATATACCCATACCGTGTATTTTTTAACAACAAAAATTATCTTATTATTTTTTGACAACTTTTCTGCTTGATATCGTAGGTTTTTTAAATTTTTATTGCTAGTTAATCTTTCTAACTTTCAAATAAAACTACTTAGAAAAAATACATCGTTTACTTAAAGAGAAAATAATTTAAAACCGAAGTATGGGAATTTTACCAAAAAAAAAAAATTAAAATGCTTTTATTTTTTAAATAGTTTACATAAAAAAAAATTTTTTCGATTTTTTACCGTTAATTTTTTATCTAGTACCCGTACATTTCGTTTGATCAAGTGTAAAATTAACACATTGTATAGTTATATTTTTGGGGTTTTCTAAACGTAGATTTAGCACAAAATATTTTTTAGAGTTGGCAGCACTGGTTATGTCAGAAGATAATATTGATATTGTGTAGTAGATCTCCGCCGCCACTACACGACACAGAAACAGAGTAACAACCTCTAATTATTCCACTGAAAATCACAGTCCCCTAATTTTTAAGGCTGTAATGGAACCGTTATGATTTTACCAAGCTGATCCAGTGTAGATTTAATGGATTTAATATGCACTCGAAATTTCTTAAGTAATTATTGAATATTATGAAATTTACTGACACAAAACCACCTCAGGTCCACTAAGAATTCAACAATAATGACTCACCGGTTATAGTTTCAATTGGTCCTTGTTTTACGTAAGCTTCAGCTATCCCAACCACATGAGCACATAAACTATGTCCTATTATGTGAACGTCGTCCATAGACACTCCTTCGGAAATTAGAAAATTCAGAAACTCGGTTAACACTCGGCCTACCATGGCAACATTGTAACTGGCGAGTATATAGTAGTTTATATAGCTATAGTTAACATCTGCGGCTTTACCCCAATCTACTACAATTATATTAAGTTCACTGATGTTGAAATAGGCTGTAAAATGAAGAAATATTTGTTAAATTCGCTCTGTTTCGGATTGAGTTTTTTTAAAGAGCACTGACAGTTCGATGTAATTATGATGTCACACATGTTTTGCAGGTAAAGATAATATTATTTAAAACCTACTCTCAAGTTTTATGCAAATCAAATCATTCATACCGGACTGTAGACGCCTTACGTGTTCAATACAATAATTGCTTCAGGATCTTGTTGGAGCTAACCCGATTTTGCAGAGCATTAGCCATTATTGTCAAGGCGCAAACTGGTAACCAATACGCCATTATAAAAAAGAAAACGGCCTTGTTGCTTGGCAGGTTGCGGGCTAGCTCCAAATCCATCACAGAAATAATTGCTGAAAGATATGACTCATTCCTTCTTAAGTGAAAACAGAAATAATATATCAGTCAACTAAACCTAATACTCTGTATGTTTATGATTAAAAAAAATCTTATATAATCATTATTATTTATTTGTTATGATTGTGATTGTTTCTGTGTCACTAATACAGAACGCTATACTTTTCAAGCTATATTGAGTCAAATGACACGTTTAATTTTTAACTTTCGTTTTACTGACTTGACACTGGCAGAATTCTATCAAGAGAAGCCATAATTTAAAAGAAGAAGAATAAGAACTTTCGTTTTCAATAAATCATTCCAAATTAAAGCAAAATGAACAGTATAAATGTTCAGCAGCTTATCAGCATTGCACCTTCCCATTGAAAGTATTAGTATTTGATCCGAGGACTTACATCTGCATTACATTTACGGCTCCGTGACGCAGTGTGCCACACGAAACAAGTATTTGTATGACCTACAAGTAATTGTTACGAGTCTGGATGTTTATCCTTGTGTAATTAATATATGTAAACTGCATCCACGATACAGGAGAAAATCCTAGTGTGGTAGTAACGTCATTTGAAAAAAATACAGCCTATCAAAAGTCCACTGCAAAACATATAACAAAGGCCTCCTCAATAGATTGCCTCATAGTCTCTATTTATATGTTTCATAATATATATATACAGTCACTAGCCGGTGATTATAGCAAATTGTATAATATTTCATGTAGCTAACAAAACCAGCCATACTCCCACATTATATCAGCTTCATTTTGTAAATAAAAGGAAAATAATCCTACTATTATTTTGTGGGTTGATTTATTTTTGTAAGCAATATTCCATAACATTACTACTTCATAAAATTACTTTCATTGTTAGATAATTTATTTTTGTAAGCAATGTTCAAATCACATTAGTATTTCATAAAATGACCTTCTTTGATAGATTTAGGTATAGGGCTGGAACCATGGTTAAGTCAACTATGGGTTGGAACTTTCACTTTGTAGTCGAGTCAAAATTAGAATTTCGCAACGAAGCCGTATCGTTGATTTTGATTTCTCGAGAGTCTAAAGTTTTATCTGAAATAATTCAAAAGACGTTCAAAACATAAATATAGATGAATGTAGATAAACAGCATTTAAATGACTTTTGTATGGAATTGTATAAACGACTCAGTGCAGGAAACAATTCTCTTGTTATTTTTGAAAGGTTAAAAAATATAAAAACTTAAATACAACACTAAGTTTAAATCATTCATTAAATAAAGAAAATATCAAGTATATCCTTATTTCTAATATTAATTACTGTAAATATTTTATTCAACAATCCTGTAAATAAATTTTGTTATATTAAATTATTGTTAAAAACTGTTATTTGGGTTCTTTTATTATAAGAAAATATGTAAATTTAAAAATATACCTGGTGAATAATTTGAATTGGAAATATTGCTCATAAACCCAGCCCCAAAACCATCAAAGGCGCGTGGGTACGTCTGAACACTCGCGAGCTACACTAGGTCGTATGGTGCGGCATCGCCGAAAGAAAAAAAAACATTAGACAGAACAGGACCAAAACAAGAACACAATATTTTTAGTAATTTAATTTAAAAAAAGAACGTAAGTATAACTAACATAAAAAATAAACTAACATAATAATTTATTACAAATCTGTTTTAGATTTAGATAATTAAAAAAATATAATATTATTACCATTCAAGAACCCATTAAAGAATGACGCCGATGAAGAGAATCTATCATTTAAGGGAAATATCAAAAGGATATTACACTATTAACCAACCTTGTTATAAACAGGAGCTCATTGGATTTACTCGTAATACAGATTAGTTCGTGCGTACATTAATTTGCTTTATTCAAATTCCAATTTCGTGATACGAAAATAGGAAAGATTTAACATAAAAGCTTCACGTAGCAGTTGGATTGGCGATCATAATGTTACCAGATATCTTTTAGATTTTTTGATCTATTACAAACCAGTGCTTGACTACCATCCTACATAATCTCACAGAATACCAGCTTAAAATAGCGGCTTAAGGCAGCTTTGTTTCGTATGTTAAGTGTAGATAATCAGATACCTTTTTTACTGGAAACTAAGCATTCCATCTTAATACACAGGGGTGACAACGCATCTGCATTTTGATTCTTAATCGAGGATAAATGTCGATGTTTATGGCCATCCACAAACCATCAGGTGGACTGTATGCTCCTTTTCACCCTATTCTATAAAAAATATGGTAAATTGTGATGTAGCCGAACATGGTAAAGCCATTTATCGAAGGCCATGACAACTTCCTGACACATCCCATAGTCGACTCAACAATACCAACATTACGAGATAGAGTGATGGGTTCTCTTTACCAGCATCGCCATCAAGCGGCGAAAATATATATTTTTAATAAGAAATAATATTATTTAGAGGTTTACGGTCCTAAAACAACTGTAAATTTTAATTATCATCACTACGAAATGCAAGAAAGTTAGTAAGTGATAGTTTGGGCTCTCCGTATTATGCGATCTCGTAATAAGCGTGGGTCATGACTGTCTGGATCTTATTATTATTTAACTTGCCGCTTTTCATTTCTGAGAAGATTTTGAAACAATTAGTCTGCCACGTTGCTCTAGTGCGAGTTACCGGATTTTACATCACGTCTTCTATTAAATATTTTTTGTCAGACATGCAGGTTCACTTACGATATTTTCCTTCACCGCCGATCACGTGATAAATTGATATATTACTCTAAATGTAATACTATATAAATACAAATTATCGGCTTTATATATATAATGGATGTCCAAAAGCGCACGACGGATCTAAACCATTATAAAAACGTGCCGGAAATATAAAGAATCAATTAAATATGATATAATCATTGTCATACTTTTCTTAGATAATTTTGAGACAACCTTAGATGGAAAGCCATTATGCGTTAACTCACGTACAGATGTGGCGTTTATTGTACATTATCTTACTTGAAGTTGGTATACATTTTATAGCTGTGTAAAATGTTTTCAAGTCTATGCCATAAAAGCTTTTCATAACTACGTTAGCCTGTAAACCTGAGCAGCAAAACGACTTTTATTTTTGCCAAATGGCACAATGACAAATTTGTCGACCTACAATGCATCCGCTGGTAAACTGGGTGGCATATTACTGCTAAAAGCTAAAGCGGACTTGTTCGCGTCTCTTGAACTGCATTTCACGTCTGGACAGTGGCGCCAACGTTTCACCTGAATTACCTTACTGCGATACTTCTATATCGGAGCTGCATCACCAACAATGAGGTTCTTAAAACTTTGCGGAGTCAGACGTAAATTGTGTGAAAGAATATTAGCTTTAGTTTTGCATGCTAGCCTTTAGGATAAGCTTCCTGTGCTTATCCCCTGGTGTGATGGACTGGGTAAAGGTTTTTATGAGTAAACGGTTTTTTTGAGTCGATATCCTCAAACCTGAACTGCGGACTATTATTGTGTCCAAGGTCAAAAGAGCTGCAAGGAATTTAGGAATCCTTCCAAAAAAATCCTTGTTCTTGACATAAAGCGCAAGTTTGGTCGTGCACGGAGTATTGCTGCTTTGAACTCAATGGAAAGGCATGCTTATTATAAAAGAGGCTTATTGGTTACACTAATATGGTTAGTACCAATCTTAACAGTCTCGAACAAAGGCGTAAAGTAGCAGCATTTCGGATTTTACATGATACATTTCGGAGAGTGTGGGCAGTAATCACAGAAATTGCATTACTTAATTCCTCTTTCTCCTTTCTATTATCGGACCACCAGACTCTCGGCTGATCTTTACCCCTTCGTTGTTGACTTACCACGCATTCGAACCAAACGTTTTTCTTCGTCGTTAATGATGCGTACAGCAAAGGAGTGGAATAAGTTGCTAGCGTCTGCCTTTCCATCCGATTATAATGTGGCACACCCACATTCCTTTCACACCACATTCAGGCAAGAATGAATTTACTATTATCAGTTGCCTTACCACCTTCAGCATACTGTACATTAGTCAAGCACTGGCTTAAAATAGTATAGTATGACCAAATGTAGATAAAATCTGAGGCGGACTAGGATGTGATTTCTAAGATACGTTGACAGTTACAACACAATCATCAAGCGATTGCGTATATAAAATACTGTTACCGAATAACGAGGCACTAAATATTATGCTTTTCTTTTATACCATTCCGACTCAAACGTTTCTGCGATAAGATCATATATACAACGTTTACCAGGATAGTTCATCGTTAAATTTAAATATCGCTGAATGGCTTTTTTATAAAATATGCCAAGCAGTAAATATTTTAGATAACGATAACGACAAGAAATTTTGATTCCAATATCGAAAGTCAAGATATCCCCTTCTATTCTGCAGTCCGCTGCCGATGTAATAAAATATTAAATGAATTTCATAGGTACGTGACTAGTACACAATGATCAGAAAACAATGATCTTTCTGTAGGATTTTCTAAAAGATAAGAAGTTTGTATGTAATAGATTATTTTTAGACGTGATCGTCTTAGGTCCTTTTACGTTGTATTTGCTTAAAATCCTGGTTATTTTTGATATCCCTCAGAATGAATTTTCACCAGAACAATCGGAAGCTGTATATGCAGTGCTAAATAATATCCCACAAAAACATTACTGTCGAAAAGTGATCAAGTTCGGTACAAATGACTTTGGGGTGTCATCTTCGCCAATAAAGGGTTGAGGATCTGAACGGGCGCCAAGCTCCATAGCAGTTCCTTAAATCATATTTCTATAGCAATTGCCAACGTTGTTGGAACTGCTGTGGTTAGTTTGAAGTGCAGTATTTACAACTAACTGCACTAACTTTGTCGACACTTTGCGACACCAAATATCGTTAATTTCTAGTCTTTACATTTTTCCTTTGTAAACGCCTAACTAGTGGGATGCGGGAAGTAAATACTGTGTAAGAACCCCCGAAGGAGGCGGAGTTATAGCCGAAATATTTAATTTTTGGTTTTTGGCCATTTTGACCCCCTAGGAGTGTAATGAGAACTTTTTGCCCCTATTCAACCATGACCCCATGACATCCTCTACTTGATAGGCTATTCAAACTGACTAGGCCTAAAGTTCGAGTCACCCCCCAACTCATTTCTAAAGTTTTTACTTCCAACTAATGAGAACTACTCGTATCTTGACACCAAATTTCAATCAGTCAGTGAGTGTTAAAAATGACCTTTTTAGACCGTAATAACGCAAAACTATAACAGATTTATTCATTAATATTGGAATTCTAGACAATCACAAGGTGTTTATTGGTAGTTCAATGCTGGTAACGAAATGAAATTATAATTATAAGTGCGGGGAGAGGGCCCAAAATAGATTGGTTACATGTATATTCGATAAATTATGTGGACTGTATATTATTTGGTTTCATTATTTATTATGATGTGAGGTGAATATGCGGGTGAATAAGGTGGATATATTGTATAAGTGAACTTACGCGGCAGGTAAAAGCAAAGGAATCACAAAACACTTCACCTCAGTCTGCAATCTCTTTGTCTCGACGCAGCTGTAAAGTTGTCCAGATGTAGACACTGTATTTGCGGTATTTTCCAGAATAACAAGTTGCGGAGCGATGCGGGAATTGATTCAACTTTTGCTACGCGGCGCAGGGTCTTGCAAGGAATTTTAGGGCGCAATAAACACTTGACCGTCCAATACTTTGGCTTGCAACGTAGTGAGTCACGTAATGGCGCCTGCGGCGTCTTTTTCGAAGCAACATTGACCAAGTTTATGGCAAACCGATTGCAACGCCCTCTGATCAGGCTACAAGTAACTTCACCGACAATGCTACATTGCTAATGTCCTATAACATGCGCGAACATCCCGACACCTAGAAGGACAAAAGCCCTTTTGTGGTTCTGAAAACATGAATTGCGATGCGAATATAATTAGCGGAATAAAAATAAAGAAGATAAAAAAAATATATAATACTATAATATGAAGGTAAAGGAGCCACTTTTACCACCGCTCTTTTATAAGAACCAGATGCGGTGCGTACTAGAACAACTCGGACTATCCCGTCCTCACCCGGGAAGACTTTATCTATTACACCCATAGGCCACTTTAAAGGTGGCATATTATATGTGTGTAACAATACCACGATACCTACTTTAATAGGGTTTGTTCGAGTATTCCACTTCTGTCGTGTCTGAAGTGTATGTACGTATTCTGTTATTATTATATATCATATTATTATTTGATCAAGTAAAAACTTGCGTTGCGGTAAACCTATAGAGGTACCGACTTCCATAGTAGGTATATAATGTAAAGAAGGGGTTAAAGCGGTAGGTTCAGAGGGTCCGGAGTTTAAAACTGTTAAAGAACGCGAATTCATTATAGCCTCAGTCTGCGAGAGCATGGTCAAAAGTTACTCATACGCTAACAGCGACAATTGGAATAACACCGATTCAAATGACATTGAACTATGCCATGATTTCGTAAAAGAACATGTTGAACATGCTGAGACAAATATTACATTTTTGTTAATGTTTTATAAAGCAGAACTAGATAAACCATTTATGAGAGACGATTATTGTGAATTGGTGGAACTATATATAGTGTTTTTTTTATAGGAGAGGAGCAAACATGCGGCTCACCTGATGGTAAGTGACACCGCCGCATGAACAACCAAATGGAATTGCACACAAATGGAATTGCAGATGCGTTGTCGGCCTTTAGAAGGAGTAGGCTCTTTTCTGGAAGGTCCCTAAGTCGTATCGGTCCGGAAAAATCGCTGGTGGTAATCGATTCCACAAAGAAGTTGTGCGAGGAAGAAAACCTTCTAAATCGCACAGTGGTGGACCGCCAATCATCCAGGTGGTATGGATGGTATCGCGAGTTTTGTCGCAATGTGCGATGGTGAAATTGAGCGGCTGGAATTAGTCCGAACAATTCCTCAGAGCACTCCCCGTAGTAGATGCGATAAAATACGCAAAGAGATGCAACATCTCTACGCAGTGGCAGTGAGTCAAACCGATCGGAAAGAACTCGGTCGTCGACGATTCGAACTGCTCTGCGCTGGATGCGGTCAAGTGGAAGGAGCTGGCACTGAGGCCCCTGCCCAGAGATGGAACAGTATTCCACGTGGGGCCGAACCTGCGCCTTGTAAAGTTGCAAGCGGTGTACCGGCATGAAATACTGTCCCGCTCTGCTGAGCACGCATAAGCTTCTTAGAGGCCAATTTGGCCTTCTCTTCCAAATGACCACGAAACTGCACATCACTCGATATGTCGACACCGAGGCTTCCAATACTGGCTGAAGTAACAAGGGGAGTGCCTTGAAACTGAGGAGATACGACAAAGGGTTCTTTTTGATAAACGCGCAAACTTGTGTCTTCTGGGGATTGAACTGGACTAGATTTAGTCACCCCAATCCGAGACTTTGTTCAGCAAACTCGACTTCAGAACAAGTTTGTCCCGGTACTCAACGACGTTTCCCCGAAATATTTGCACGGCCGGTATATAAGGCATCACCAGTGCTGTTGTCTGCATAGCAATGAATGTCACCAGTTTGCAACATATCATTGATATGCAGGAGAAAACGTTGGTGATAGAACGCAGCCTTGTGGAACACCAGCGTTGATATGCTTAATCAGGTATGCACCGTCTACTACGACCTTGATGCTCCGATCAGCAAGGAAACTGGTGATCAATTGCACATTTCTCGGAAGCCCATAGGAAGGGAGCTTCGAAAGAAGCGCTTTGTGCCAGACCCGATCGAAGGCCTTCGCTATGTCGAAACTAACGGCCAATGCCTCCCCCTTGGACTCTACTGCCTTCGCCTTTGGAAGGAGATTCAGACAGGAATATAAAAATCAAGCTGCCTAGAGCCATGAATCGCGCACAATGGATGGCGATAGATCCCAGATTTTGGCAAACGCTAAATTTCATCGAAGGAAGAAATATCCCAAACGTTGGTTGGTTAGCTAAAGTTATTTTTTTTGTATTTTACGTCATGTTTTTTGTTAATTAACCGTTTTTCTGTCGATTTTTTTTTGTCATATAAGGGACAACCTAATGAACATCTTATTTATTCCGAGGGATATCAAAAAGAACCTGGATATTAAGCAAATACAACGTAATAAAGGAACTAAGACGATCACGTCTAAAAATAATCTATTGCAAACGACCTACTTATCTTTAGAAAGATCCTACAGAAGGACCATTATTTTCTGATCATTGTATCCTAGTCACGTATCTATGAAATTCATTTAATATTTTATTACATTAGCAGACGGCAGAATAGAAGGGGATATCTTGACTTTCGATATTGAAATCAAAATTTCATGTAGTTATCTTTATCTAAAAATTTAACTGCTTGCCATATTTAAAAAAAGCCATTCAGCGATTTTATGTATGATCTTATCGTAAAAATGTTTGAGTCGGATTAGTTTAAAAAGAAAACATATAGCCAAACAACCTGCGCCATCATGTCGTGGGACGATCTATAAATTTCAGTAAAGTTACGAAACGAACAAGCGATTAAGGGGCCGGTCCTTATGAAACGCGCAAATAGGTAGTTACGATTTTAAAAATATTAAGGATCTTACTTCATTGAATGACACCATAAAAAAAATTCAATTAGCTATTAGATTAGTCTTCACTTTCACCGCGTGATATTTATAAAAAAATCTTGATTTTAGAGAAAAAATTCGTTAACGATGGTAAAAACACCTAAAACGGCCTTTTCTATTTGAACTCTCTAGGCTATTTCAATATTATTTTAGAAAATATTTTTGATTAAAACGTGAGATGAAAGTATAGATAATAAATTCACCATTAACTTATTTTACTATTTCAAAACAAAAAGCAATAATCTAAGCCTAAACATCATTCATTGTTTAGCAGAAATCGTTCCCCCTGCCCATAAATTTTAGTACGAAGCAGTTAGCCTACCGTAATTCGCTTTATATTAGAGAACACGCGTGTAAAAATTCAGTACCATCTCAATTTTCGATGTGACTGCTCATCCGTACGTAGTTCGCGTCAAGTCGAGTCGAGTCGATACATCTATTGTTTGACCTATCATAAGGGTGAGTCGCGAGTATCGGACAAGACTGCTAAAATTATTTGTATTCTTCGAGTAAGTACACTAATTAGGTATGTGAGTTTAATTATGTATTGTTTTTTGTAATTATCAGACATTAATGTACTTAATAAAAAAAAATCATTTTAATATCCATTTCAGGTAGATAATATGGGAAAACGCAAAGAAAATTATTAGGATAAAAAAATCGAATTAATAATGTAAGCATAAGAACCACTTGGAACTCTAAGCAAGCAGACTTATGTATTTTAGGACTCGACTCAACCGGTGCAGTGCGGATCTATGATCTGGACCTTGAGTGAATTGGTCATCACTGGGTCACCATATGTGGGTCCGCCCATTGTGATATCAATTTAGATCTTCTGGAACAATCCTGTCCTGACTGACTCGTCGTGTCCTTTGTTGAGGTTACCATCCGATTACGATGACATTTAGGTTATTTTAGCAATACCTTATACCGGGGCTATTTTTAGTAGTTATATTTAGACTGATAACTAATATTTATGATATAGAAGTTATCTAGTCAGTTATCTTGTCTTCTGATGTTATGGCTTTTATTAGTGTCGACAAAATACAATATGTAACAAGACTCTGTGGTTCCGTTAAGCGCGTTATCAGAATCAGTATTGAAACGTATAGAAATAACTTTACTTCAGAAAACTCAACATAAAAATATTCAAATTAAATTTAAATAAAATTTGCATGTATATATGGATTGATTACCTCTGCATGGAATGATGACGCAAGCTAAAGCGAAACAGTAGCCGCGGCTACCAGCGTCATACTTGAAACACGGCGTGAACTCGTCACATAACACTTTGATAATCGATTATCACAACTTTTAAAATTTTACTTCGACCGATTTTGATAATTATGTACAAACACTAATTCATTACTATGTCTACTTGACGACCACGAAGATATTGTTCAATACGTCGGCCTTGTACCTCTATACACTTGCGACACCGGATTATATTATAATGTTTGTACGCACGCGTTGTAGAACAGACATTTCAGAATTTATTTTGCAAAGACTGCGACTATTCGCCGCATTTCCGCATCACATGTTTTCTTGGAATGGAACAGCTTAAATCGTACCACAAGATTAAAGTCTAAAGGTGTGAGAACAGGTGATCGCGTCGGCCAGTTGACTGATCCACCACGGACAGTCTAACTTTCACTGAATTTTCCATGACACATAACATAATATATTCCTCGGTTCTACGCCGGTTACTTAATTTCGTAATGTAAAAACAGATCCGTCCGGATTCGGGCAATTCGAGGTTATTGTTGTGTGCGTGGCTAAGCGACTGTAGTCTGCAACATAATATTGATATTTTCTGAATTAACGGAATTTGTTGTGATATTTGTATTTTTTTGATGTATTTTTTTTTAATGTTTTGCAAAATCTACTAATTATTTTTGAATATACTCAACGCGTTAAATGCATGTAAAGAAAATACAGAAACCTTAATTAACCTAGACATTTTTATCGATCGTTGATAAACAAACCTTATTTTATATCTTTTCTTGACAACTGAATTGTGACAAAATTTTATGTTTATTAAACTTTCCATGTTTTAAATAACCACTGAATATTGTAGTAGTATATTATTATATTATATACTACAATATTCAATATAGTCATACATATTATTATAGTATAGTAGGCAGAAAACACGGTCTCAAAATAAGTCAGTCGGCATATACTGGACGCTACCTTTGCGATCATTCGAAGTGCGCTTAAATTTTGGGGTTTTCCTATACTTGAGTCCTACAATGACGAGCAGGTAACGGGGTTCAGTTTGAGGAGCGCGCGAAACGCTAAATTTTATAGTAATTTTATTTAGTTTATTACATTCTTTAATATGGATCTATTTAAAAATAATTTCTGTTACATGAAAATACATACTAAATTTCTCTTACAAAAGTTGCAAGTTTGAAATTAATCACGATATTTTATGCTTGAAATAACCTTTTTAAATATTTTCCCAGATCTCTAATTAGTAAAAGAGTGAAATTTATAACATAAATATTCAATAACAATGTGTATTGGCGGTGAAAGAATATTCGCTACTAAAAATCATCCCGTGGGTGCGGTAAAAGCGTTAGAGGGAATCAGGAAATGGGCAACAGCATCTTCCTAACATAAACTAGATCCAAAGTAAAAACTGCGGTTACACCCGCCTGGCAAAAGTCGAAACTATGACAAATACTCTTATGAGGTTATCCGTTGGATAGGCCTATGTTCAGTAGTTGACTTTGATAGATTGTACTGAATGAATGAACAATGTGTATTTGATCTTGACTTCCAGCCTATCCAACTGCAGAGAGTTATAAGACAGGGTGACGTTATATCCTCGAAACTCTTCACCGCTGCATTGGAAGACGTTTTCAAGCTACTGGATTAGAAAGGATACGGTATTAACATCAATTAGAGTACATCACTCACCTTCGATTTGCCGACGATATTCCTTATGGCAGAATTGCTGGAGGACCTAAGCACTATGTTCAATGAGCCCAATAGTGCCTCCCAATGGATAGGTCTTAAGATGAACATGGACAAAACAAAGATCATGTATAACGCCCATGTCACACCTACGCCGGTAGTTGTTGGGAGCACTATGGGATAAATAGTCCGACTAGGTAAGTCCAACTTCGACCGAGAGGTCAATCGACGGATTCAACTCGGCTGGGTAGCGTTCGGAAAATTACGGCACATCTTCTCGTCAGGTATACCTCAAAACTTGAAAACGATACTGTACAACCAGTATACATGGTAGGGCCATGCTGCAGTTATATTAGTGATATAGTTGTAGCACGAATGGGTCGGCTCGAACGGAGAAGGACCACGCTCTCACAGAATACCAGCGTAAAATCGCAGCTTAACGCTGCTGTGTTTCGTATCGTGAGTATAGAGAACCGGAGACCCTTTTTACTGGCAAAGAGGTATACCATCTTGATTCTCACGGGTGACAACGCATCTGCATTTTGATTCTTTATTGAGGATAAATATAGATGTCTATGGGTCACAGCAACCACTTGACTGTGTGCTCGTTTGTCACCCTATCCTATAAAAAAGTGCGTTGCCAGACCTATGGAACTGAGACGTGGTCCTTCACTGCTGGCGGTATGAGGAAGCTCAAGGTCGCTCAGCGAGCTATGGAGAGGCTATGCTCAGGGTTTCTCTGCGTGATAAACTTAGAAATGAGAACATCCGCAGTAGAACCAGAGTGACTGACATAGCCCAACGGATTAGTAAGCTGAAGTGGCAATGGGCCGGCCATATAGTTCGAAGAACCGACAACCGATGGGGAAAAAAGGTTCTCGAGTGGCGGCCTCGTACCGGCGGACGAAGTATAGGGCGTCCCCCTGTGAGTGATGACCTGGTAGGACATGCAGGAAGTTGATGGATGCAGGTGGCACAGGACCGTGCTTTGTGGCATTTCTTGGGGGAGGCCTATGTTTTGCAATGCACTTGTGAAGGGCTGTAATGATGATAATGATGATGATGATGACATTGAAAGTCAATTTTTATTTACCACTGGTTCGGAAAATACCTCTGTGCTTGGAAAATCCGGCAAGAAACCAGCGGGACTTTTTTTTATACATATTTTACTTTACAATCATTCTGCTTTTTGTTTGTACAAATTTTATATGAGTTTTAATAGAGCCAGCATGGTGGCGATCACCTCATTCAGGGTATTTTTCTCTTATGTATTCTTTGATATTATAATAACCCTTTTGTACAATTTTTCTAATAAAACATTTTAACTTGTTTATTGACAAATTTTGTACATTTACTGGGATTTTGTTGTAAAAATGTATACATTATAAATGAATTACTTTTTACTGTACCGTGCGTACACTAACACTGCGCGATGCGTCTGTGTGACTAAAAATATCAATGTGGTGTTCTATTACAAGTTCCACGCACAGGGACTACGGTCTTAACATGATTAATAGTCCCAATAATATAATATACACCCTGTCTGACATGGCAACGTATTTGAGACGTAGATATAATTGTATTCATTTTCAAAATATTCTCTAAGGAAATTATGTTTACGTATAAAGGTGCATTTGTAAATAAATAAATATTAAAAGAAATATTTTCTTTTCTATTTGTTTCTTATGGCTTTTTATAGAATAAGAGGATCAAACGAGCACACAGTGCACCTAATGGTAATTGGATGCTGTGGCCCATATACATGGTTTACATTTATCCTCAATTAAGAATAAAATGCAGATGCGTTGTTAGCCCTGAGGACTAAGATAGAATGCATCGTTTCAAGTAAAAGGTTAATTAAGCTGTTATGTTACACTGGTATTCTGTGAGATCGTGGTCCGGTCGTCGGACTCCGGTCGAGCGACCCATTCGTGCTACAACTATAATATAGCTGCAGGTGGCTTTTGGCTTTGGAATGATGTAGTAATATTTGTATGACATGGTGGTACCTACCCAGACGGACTCCTCGGCAGAAACGAAAACAAAAGACCTCCTAGACTGAGGTAAAACTGTCAAAAATTGTTATAAACAATCCATATTCTATGGAAATTAACCATTTCGTTTTCTCATCCATACTAATAACTGAAACTATAAATAAGAGGTTTCATAAAATAAACGAAACCAACCACTCTTAATCGCCTCGTAGCTTTAATTCTGATGATGCAAATTTTGGGTGAAATAAATATTTACAATGGAAAACAATATCCACTACTTTTGCACTAGCGTGAAGCTCGCATTGCATATTCATTTTGGAAAGAACTGGAAAAAGAATCATAAGTTGAAAAATATCTTTGCAATGCCATAAAATAAAATACTACGTTGGTTTTGAAACAACCCAGAAAGAGTGCGGTTATGATACAGATAAATGTACAAGCGACAGCTGTTGCTTGTCCATTTATCTGTAAGGTTGAAATTTCACGCTGCAAGTAATTGCTAAAATTAAAGTTATTTTTAAAATTTTTTCGTTGTATGTAGCTCTTATTTTAAGAGCGAAGCTACTTTTTACGAGTAATCACTCGTTCATTTTCATTTTATTTATATTTAACTAGCCAGAGTCGAGTGTTATATTTTATTTTATATTGGATTTATAATATATGATCTATTATAATTTTGTTCACATTCACGAACGCCTAGAGTAGAAAGTACGGCTAATTTTCAAATAATGTTCGCTTGATTTATCTTTAATAAGGCCTATGCCTGGCCATTAATCAAACTAATGTATATTTAGGTTACAGAGTTGTAGATCACATTGAGATTCTAGAGGATTTAATGAATTTATTGGAGAAAGGGTCAGCGACGGGTAATCGAGCGCTTATTAAAATGCGGTTCTTCGGTCAGAAGCCAGAGATCCAGCTGGGTTTCCTTATTCGCCAAGCTGTTACGTCTAAGGATGCTAACTAACCATTTTCGTAGACGTACATCAAGTTAAAGAGTAGATGAAGAAGAACTCGTCGATAGCGAGTTTGCATTTCATGATGGTAAGTTTGCATACATAATAAAACTTAACTAAACATTTTTGTACCAAATAAGTTCTTTATGCTATGAATAAAGTGATAGTAATCTATTACTATGTAAGCTAAAGACAATTTTCAACTGTGAAATATGACGGAGGAAAAAATAATTGGCTATGGTACTATATTAAAAGTGATAATATGTAAAGTGTAAATCCCTACTACTATAATAGTGAGCTATAACGAATGAAAAAAATATGCTGCTGGTGGCGTCTAACATAACAGAAACAGAAACAGAAACTTTTTATTCAATATAGATTATAAATAATACTTATTGAAAGTCACTCTTTGTCTAATTACCACTGGTTCGAAAAAAAACCTCTGTCCTGGGAAGAACCAGCAAGAAACCCAGCGGGACTTTTTAAATAACAGCTTACAATCATGTATATTACACAATTAACCACACAAAACAAATTAGAAACAGCCTGGCGAACACGCCTCATTCCCAGGGTTATTATCATCCATAAATTCCTTAACATTATAATAACCCTTTTATACAAACTATGTTTAATAAAGTTTTGAATTTTGAGCAGGTCGAATTTTGTATATTTTCTGGGATTTTGTTGTAAAAGCGTATACATCGCCCAAAGAATGAATTACTGACTCGGTGGAGTCGAGTAACTGGTACTACTAGCTGGTGTTTGTTCTTAGTATTTACAGAATGAATATCACTTATTTTTGTATAACTACTTTTATTTTTGTGTACGTACATTACGTTTTCATAAATGTATTGAGAGGCCAAAGTTAATATATTAACTTCCTTAAATTTTTGTCGGAGCGACTCTTTAGGTTTTAAACCATAGATTGCTCTTATGGCCCTCTTCTGTAAAACAAATATAATTTCAGTGTCAGTCGCGTGTCCCCATAGCAAAATATCATACGACATTATGCTATGGAAATAGCTAAAGTAAACAAGTCTAGCTGTTTCCACAATGGTAAGATTTCTAATCTTTTTTACAGCATATGCTGCAGAACTAAGTCTGCTTGCTAACTTTGATATATGGGGGCTCCATTGAAGCTTCGCGTCTAGTGTTATTCAAGAAAATGGTGGTATCGACAAGACTCAGTTCCTCCCCATTTAAAATTACATTTGTATTTAATTGTCTGACATTTGGAGTCATGAACTTCATACATTTCGTTTTAGTGCTATTTAAATGCAAGTTATTTACATTAAACCAATTTACTAATTTAGATACTTCATTATTTACTTCGTCATATTTTAATAATTGTCGTTTTAATTTGAAAATTAATGAAGTGTCATCAGCAAATAATACTATATTATGGTTATCCCCTACTATGTAAGGTAAGTCATTAATATATACAAGAAACAGAAAGGGGCCGAGAATTGAGCTTTGAGGCACGCCCATTTGTACTATCGACCCGGAAGAGCTCATACTATTAATGACAACTTTTGAGTTCTGTTACTAAATATGAAACAATTAATTTAAGAGCATTACTTACACCGTAGTGTTGTAGTTTCTGATTAATGTTTCATGGTGAACACAATCGAAGGCTTTGGATAGGTCACAGAATATACCCAAAGCATCCTGTGAATTCTCTCATGCATTGAAAATATATTTAATCAGCTCAACACCAGCATCAGTTGTCGAGCGACCCTTGTGAAACCGAATTGATTTTTATGAAGTAAATTATTAACATTAAAAAAATTAACATTTGATCAAGAATAATTTTTTCAAAATTTTACTTAGTGTTGGCAGTACAGAAATGGGTCTAAAATTGGCGGGGTCTAATGTACTACCAGATTTAAATAAAGGTATTACTACTATGCTTCATCAAATCAGGACCCAATATAATATATAATAACCCAATTCAGATTCAACTACTCCATCTGATACTTTCGATATTGTAATTTACCAACAGTTAATTCTAAAGGAATCTTGCAGCATACGATAAATAACAGAATACATATCCTGTATAGTGACGAGAAGCTGTGTATTTAAAATAAATGCTTTAAACGTACCCTTCATACGTTTTATATGGTTGTAGATTTTATGTTTATACAACAATATCTCCATTTGATTTAATGTACAACTGATACGCAATCGATTGCCGACACTGGTGAATTGTCCTTCAATGATTTTTAATAAAACTAAAGTGACAAAAACTTGTCCAGTCCACCTGATGGTAAGAGACTACTGCAATCCATGGAACCCAACAAAGGAGGCTACAGATGCGTTTCACCTCTGAGAAAACCAGTCTTGTCAACCTCGAACACAGGCGCAGAGTAGCCAGTTTCGGTATTTCATAGGATGCATTTCGAGTGTGCGCAGGAATTACATGCTTTAATTCCTCCTCGCCTTTTCCACCATCCGACAACCAGGCTGTCGGTGGGTCTTCACCATTTGTTGTCGACATTCCACACATTAAAACAGACGGTTTGTTTGTCTTTTGTAATGCGTTCTGCAAAGGAGTGGAATAATTTGCCGTCATCTGTCTTTCCGTCCTAATACAATCTAGGCGTCTTCAAGGCAAGCGTGAATAGGCTTTTGTTACGCTAACACAATGCGATTTACCATCTAGGCTTTATCACCACTTTCCACCAGATGGGATTGTGGTCAAGCTCTGGCTTATAAGAAGTCAAAAAGACTAAGATGGAATGCCTCACAGCCTGTGATTATACTGGCTCTCTATACTCTTCAGAACGGAACACAGCCTACCCAGACTGAGTACGCTGTGTTCCTAGGTAGTTCCTGTGCTGTGTTCCTAGGTAGTTCCTGTGCTGTGTTCCTAGGTAGAAGAGGAGTCCTAACACCGTGTCAGTCATAATCAGACCTACGGATAATTTCTCGTGTATAGTAATGGCCCATTTTCTATACAATTTTATTCGTTTGACATTATTTTGTTACACTATAACCTGCGCTTCTTACGTTCAAACCAAAAGACTAAGTGCAAGATTTTTTTTCTTCGTGTAAAAGATGTGTTAAATGTATACCGTTACAGGCTATTAAAGTCCACTGCTGAGTAAAGGCCTCCTCCATAAATTACCACATAGGACAGATATTTGAATATGGATATATTTCCAAATGTACAAGATTCTTAAAAATGTTTATGCAAATACATGGGTAACAAAATCATAAAATAGTTTTATATTGTCCTCCGCAATGATGGTAATGAGTTTTATTTTTTAATGTCTTACAAATAAAATGCTATTAAACATTACTAATATTACCTTAAACCACTTCTGGTAAGCTTAAAATGCTTGTCTTAGAAGTGGTTCACGACAGTAGTCGAATGGCGGATTCGAACCCACGACCTTTCGGGTTCGCGGTCTACTGACGCTTCTAATATATTATTATTGAGTATTATATTATTGATTAACAAATACAAATAAATGAATTACTAGCGTCTATTAAAATGAAGCGTTATTTAAAATAAAATAATATTTCTTTCATGGCAAGATAAGAAAAAGTGCGAGGGAGATGGATATTATTCCATCTCGCTTCCTTATAGCCGCAAAGGCCGTCTAAACTACGTCAGAAGGGGTCATGACGGAAAAATCTTACACTTTTTCTCGCCTAGCCCCCATCCGCCAAATTCGTACCGTCCGATAAAGAACTTCGTTCCAAAAATATTTATTTCTCTTTCCACTTATTATTTATAATAAATTATACCAAAACTAACAAAACTATAACCAAGTACGAGTGTGATTTAAAAGATTTAAGATTTTTAAAATTCTTAAAATTCTTAAAAGTTTAAAATTAATTGCTTGATTGTTAAAAGTATTTTAAGTTTAAATAACTAATTATTGATTAAAATTTACGATTACAAATCAGTAAAGAAAATTTGGTTTGAATTGTTATTTTGAAATATTACGAAAAAATATCATTAATTTTATAGATAATTTTTCCAACAATAAAAAAAAACTATTACCTACTATTTGTAACCTCGTTACTTAACTTATTGAATTTTCAACTGTATATTTATTTGATCGAAAATAATTTGCAACAGTAAAAGCTATGGCATTCTATATTAAATAAGAACAGCGACTGTTATCGAAAAAAAATGTTGTAATGCTTTGTGACCTTTTAATCATTAATGGCACCTTAGATCGCTTTTTCTATTAAAAATGTACAAACTAAAGAACAAATAACATTCACAGATCCAACGTCTACACCGGTACAGCGCCTGTAGGTTCGATGGGCTGTAGAACAGCTTGTGGTGACGCTGGTTATGAATGTCGAGCTGCCATTCCTTTACACTACCATGACCATATAGCATTGGTTGCTAGTGACGGGTCACACTTATCGTGTCTTTGTGGAGATTTTCAGGTTACTTTTTTTAGCAGTCTATGTAAAATATGCTTTCGATTTTATAGAATAAAAATTGACTTATTTAGTTAAACGTATTTTTATTTAGTTACTTATTATTGAACTGCCGACATAAAACGATAATAAAATAAAAATTATTTTTAACTTTTGGCATTTAAAATAAAATATTTAAATTAATAAAAACAAAACCTATTCGAGTAATGTATTTTATATTTAAATTCTCAATTAAAAACGATTTCTAGATAGGTATAGTGATGTACATTCTGTGAATACTAGAACAAGCACAAGTTAGTTATACCAGTTACTCGACTCCAAAGAGTCAGTAATTCCTTCATGTGATAATTTATACGCTTTTGCAACAAAGTCCCAGAAAATGTGCAGACCTTTTCTATCAAAAGTTAAAATTATTTATTAATCAAAATTGTCTAAGAAGCCTATATAGCACTGCTACATACTTCTGAGATTTAAAATGTCCGTATGTGCCCAATCGCGTGTTAATCCATTATGTCTCGAAATTTTTTTATTTCAGACATGCAGGTTTCTACGATGTTTTTCCTTCACCGCCGAGCACGTGGTAAATCAGCACTAGCACTAACAATTTCATTGGTGCATCGATTGCTCGTACTGTGAAACTTACAGCGAGCGCTAATCATCTGAGCTACCACGACAAAATTGTCAAGATTGTCAAAATTGTCTTACTAAAGGTTATTATACTACTAAAGAGTACATGACTGGTAATAACCCATGGGAGTGAGGTG